>MJEU01000138.1:0-38276 GCA_001748505.1 Sporisorium iseilematis-ciliati | reverse complement strand
GGGGGGGGGGGGGGGGGGGGGGGGGGGGGGGGGGGAGGGGGGGGGGGGGGGGGGGGGGGGGGGGGGGATCGAAGAGCGGCGAGGCGTGTTTGCGGGTGCGGTCGGTGATTCGGCCTGTGTCTTGGGTGCGTAGGCGCGGCGGTCGAGGTTGGAGGCGGGGGATTTTGGAGAGGAGGGGGTTTGAGGGGTGCAGCGGGGAGGAGGAGGAGCGTAAGGTGGTGCTGCTGAAGGAGCGGAGGAACGAGATCGACGACCGAGGTCCTTGTGTGCCGAATACAGATGTGTTGAACGTTTTGCTTGCAGCGCTTCTTGAGGTGATGGACGACGTCGCCATCTGCCGAGATCGTAGCGAGGAGACGACGCAGCGGCATCCAGTCGACATCGGTCGATAGGGTCTAGGAGCGCGGCTCCTTTCTAGCTGTTCCCTCGGACTCGAAGAAAACATCGTCCCCGTCCTGATCGTTCGAGCCGAAGTTGTAGGTGTCGAAAGGCTCTCCACCATCGCCCACGTTCTAGTCAAAGGCCTTATTGAACGTTTCATGCCCGTTGTTGTCGTGCAGCCTCCTCCTCGTCTCGAGTTCCTTGCTGGTTGACTGAAGATCGAAGCACCTTATCGACGATGGAAAACTTTGTACCCCTCGTGTATCGATAGAGAACAAAGGGAAGGTCGAAGTTGCTTGCTTAATGCATCGTCGGGTGGAGGATGAAAGGGTCGTGTGCCGCACAGCTGCATCCCGATTTGAGCCATCCCCGATATGGTGGTGTTGGTGTTAATTGAGGCGCGCGCGTGTTTCCGAGGTGAAAGGACACGAGGAGAAAAAAGTGTTGCTCTGCTCTTCATCATCACCTTCTTCCATTTCAGCAGAGTCTCTCAAACATGACAGACGCATCAACATCAGCAGCTGCTGCTCCGAGCGCAGCAGATCAAGCCTCGACTTCAAACACATTTATCGAGTCCTCCTCGGCACACCATGTGGGAAGGTCGGAACGCAACCACTCGGATAACGAGGACGAGGAAGACGACGACGATGACGAAGAGAAGCTGTTCGCCGAACTCGATCGAGAACTTGATATGATGGAAGACGAGTCGAACTTCGACCACAACAAGGGGGATACGGTCGCCAACTTTGACATGGCCGAGTTTCGAGAACGCAGGATGGAAGAGCTTCGGCAGGAGTAAGTCCGCCCCAACCGCATTCCACTCTACATCCTTCTTCCACTGACACTTTGTTCTGCTTCCTCCCACAGAATCGCAGCACACAAATCCACCACCGACCCGACATCCGACCTCTCGATCGCCCAACACACCTCCACCGCCTCCATGAAAGGCCTCCTCACCGAAATCACAAACGAAAAGGACCTCATCACCTTCTCCTCCACCGAGCGTCAGGTCGCGATCCACTTCTTCCACCCCAAATTCTCCCGCTGCTCGCTCCTCGACCGCCACCTCACCGTCCTAGCCCGACTCCACCCGACAACGCTGTTCCTCAAGGCAAACGTTCTCAACTGCCCCTTTCTCACGCAAAAACTAAAAGTTTCCGTCTTGCCCTGTCTGATAACGTTCAAAGACGGTATCAGCAAAGACAAGATAGTGGGCTTCGAAGAGCTGGGCAACTCGGACAAGTTTTCGACGGGCGCGCTCGAGTGGAGATTGGGTCAGAGCGGGATCATCGATCCGAGGGAGAATAGGAAGCCGATCTTCGGGTTTGCGAATGACAACGGTGGCGGAGATACGGTGGGTAGAGGCGTGGTGGGCGCGAGGAAGGATGATGAGGACGATTTCTGGGATGACGATTAGGATGCAAGTCTGTACCATATGAATGACAAGAAGATCGTTCTGCGCAGCATTACAAGTCATTTTTCTGCTCGCTTTCGACGCGACACACGTCTACAGGCCAAGCTCTGGGGCGGCGTGTTCGTTACAAGGTTGTGCTTGTCATTTGGATAGCATCGGACTCTACGACGCAACAGTGATCAACTTGAAGATACAGGCGATCTTCGTACTAGCAACACATTGTCCCAGTTACAACCTGCAAAACCAGCACTTAAAGGGTCTTGACCTCGCTATCAGGCTCGACGTACTCGCTGTTGCCATCATTTCGCAATTCCAACCAAAATGTCAGCATTCACGCTCTTTCCCCCACTTCATCTGTTCGAACTTGCACTTACATATGCTCGTGCTTCCCATTGACGCTGGCACTCGTGAGTTCCTGAGCAAAGCTGTCGGGCAGCGTAGCAGCGAAACCCTTCATGATGCTCGAGTCGAAAGTCTGCTTGATGGTGCCTCCGGCTTGCTGAACTTTGGCCTTTTGCTCGTCGATTGCCGATTGAGGGACGCCATCCTTGAAGATGCTGTTCGAGCCACAGGATCAGAGATGATGTCAGTGATGCAGCCGATGCAGGATACCGTGGGTTGAAGGGAAAAAACTTACACCATGTAAGGCTTGTGCTCCGCCATTTTTGTGAAAAGGAGGAGGGTGGTGGTGAGTTGGGTGATGAAGGTGGGCAGAATCTTGGCGATCTGTTTGGTGGTTGATCCGCGGAGGAGTTGTGAGCGATGTGCAGTTCGAAAAGGACGGTGGTGGTGGTGTTGAGTAGAAGGATGGCTGAGTCGACTGTACGGATAAGCAAGAGCTGAATTTTCCTCGTGGAAGTGCTCTCAACTTGGGGTTTCGCCTGCTTCTCTCCACTATCTCTCTCTCTTGGCTGCGTCACCGCTTTTGTAGAAAGGGGGGACCCTTGCAGACAAAATCGAGCGCTCGGGCCAGGCACAGCCGCTTGAAATTTAAATTTCCCGAAAAGAAACAGCCAAAAATGAAATTTAAGCTTCTCTCCTCGTTTCTTCTTCTCACCATCCTGATCGTATAACCATCACAGCAACGGCAGCAGCATCGACAATGGACGACGATGGTTCCGAATCCACAATATCCCGCCTCATAGCACGGCTCGAAGCCTACGCATCCGATCCATCCTCCTTCAGCATCCCCGGCCCGTCAACACGACACCCGCAATGGCTCCACTCCGAACCACAACGCGCCGATGCAGCAACGCAGCTCGCCGACGAACTGACGGCATTGCAAAGCATCTACACCGACGATGCGATACACTTGCTCAAGCTTGCCCCGTTCAACAGCGACTACACCTCAGCACCATCAGACCAACAGTTGGGCAAAGAAGACGTAGCCGACCCCAACTCCTGGTTACCAGGCAGCAAGATCACACTCTCCATCTCCACCGACGTCGAAACATCGTCAGCTGAATCAATACCAATACGACTCGCGGTGACGTTGCCGCCATTCTATCCGTGCAGTAGTCGACCGCCACAGTTGCAGCTGCTGTCGAGGTATGTGGGGGGTTTCAGCGTGGATTCGAGGCTGTTTGGGGAGATTTTGAGGGCGTTTTATCATTCTGAAGCGGGAGCAGAGGCGGGGGTGGATGTGGATGCGGAGGAGGCGGGTGTTGGCGCAGGATGGATGGGAGGAAGCGCGGATAGAGGCGTACATTGGGCGTCTGGCGAAGTGGTGTTGTTCGAAGGTATCGAATGGGTGAAAGAGAAGGTGAGGGATTGGTGGAGTGAGAGAGAGGCTGAACGGATCAAGACCTCCTCCAGCTCCACAACCGAACAATCGAGCACGACAACAGAAGCATCGACCGCCAACGTCACGACCTTCGCCCCCACCTCTCTGCCCTCCACTCCATCCTTCAACGGAACCCTCTTCCAAACACCCTCGATCATCGAACGCAAATCCGAATTCATCGGCTACGCAGCACGCATCACCTCCCCCTCCCAAGTCGCTTCCGTCCTCTCCCACATCCTCGCCGACAAACGCGTCGCACGCGCCACCCACCCGATCATCAACGCTTGGGTCTGCAGCACCCCCGACGGCGTCGTCCACCGAGACTGCGACGACGACGGCGAAACAGCTGCCGGCGGAAGGCTGGCCCATCTGCTGAGCATATTGGAATTGGACCATGTCCTCGTTGTCGTGACTCGGTGGTATGGCGGTGTACATCTGGGCCCGGACAGGTTCAAGCTGATCAATAGGGCCGCGAGGGAGGCGTTGGATCTTGGCGGGTTCGTGGGCAAGAATGGCGATGATACGGCGACGAAGGGTAAGGGAATGGGAAAGAGGAATTCGTAAGGATCGCACTTCACCATTGTAACAACAGTAATCACCGGCGCGAACAGAGAGGTCATTCGCGATTTGCATTTGAAGATGTCGAAAAGGTGATGCTGTGCAGGTATTAGGGGTACATGGAGATTGGTAGGGATACAGAATTGAGAGTTGCAGATGCAGCAGAAGTAATACAGTAGGGTGACAAGGAAATGCTTTTGATGACGATAGGGCAATGGCGCGGCGCGTCGTAGATGGTTCAGTCCGTCGATTGCGTCGACTCCTGCGAGCCGGCAACTCCGTCCTTGAGCACGGTGATGCAAACGTTCTTCATAGCATCGGCCACCCTCTGTTCGATGGACATGGGCATGGATCCTGGACCGTTCGCGATCGACGCGGAGCTGTCCGACTCGAGCTTTCGACGCATGCATTGTTCGACTACTTGCTGGGTCACCCTATCACCCCAAATGGAGTCTATGAATCCGTCGGCAACGTTGACCTTGATGGGAGGATGGGCGAGAGCGAGATCCGCGATCACATCTGGATCCAGATGCGTGGCTGAGCGAAGGGTCAATTCGAGATCAAGCTTGTCACCCTTTCGAGCTCGCTCGGTGGACAGGCGGATCAAGGCTTGAGCTAGTTCGTGTCCAAGGTTGTCAGGTAGCATGATGTTCCACAGCTCCAGCCACTGGAGACGAGACCATTCTTCGACGCCTCGAGCGATTGGAACGACAAACGGATCTATGATGACGATGCTGAACCCTTTGATAGCGTTGCCGTCTCTATGGGGCGGGACCCATCTGAAGCGTTCTAGCTTCGACAAACAGCGAAACGCCTTCGTGAGGTATGGTGCGTCTCCTTGATCAAGGCCCAGTCGAGCGCTGAAGAACTCGAAAGACACACTTCGTGCTTTGTCACAGTGAAGCAACACGTCTCCGGCAAATTTGAGCCGGCGAAGATCTGGCTGAAGAGAGAAGTAGGCCCATCGGCTTTCGCGGTCGCGTGTCTCCCCGGGTACACCAGGGATATTGATGACGACGCTTCGAGAATGGTGAGGGGCCTCAATTCTTGCGCGAGACCCTTCGCAGGAAAATGTGTACATTTGTTTCGCAGAGTGGATGCGAATCGAAGCATAGAGCTTTGGCAGCAAGATGTCGTGGAAGAGTCTGCATATGGTCATAGCAGAGGTGATGTTGTTGGTGCTCTTATCAGAGTCGTACTCGTTTATGTAGGCCTGGAGGATCATATCCAGGATCTCTGGCGGCAATGAGGTGAGTTGCAAGCGCTCCATCGCGCTTGTGGCCGACACAGCGCCCGCTTCTGCCATTGCGCTCGTGTCTGACTTGGCGTTCGTGTCTGACATGGCCGAGCTTCGATTTCACCAATGAGGCGGAGATGGATGGGTGAAAGGTGGCGCACTGAGCTGCGCGCCCAGTGTGTTGCCCAGTGTCGATCACTCAGCGCTAGTACGAGGCAGTGAGGTGTATGCGGGATAGATGTGAAAGGTAAGAACGGAAGAGGGAGAGGTGGTTGGTGGTGGTCGTACTCAACGTTTGCTTTCAATCGGCTAATCAATCGCTTCAAAGGACGTGCGCAAGGGTCCAACGTCGCTGCGCCATGCAGGGTCCAACAAAATTTTTGCGACGGCTGAGTCATGTTACATCAAGCTATCCAACAGCTTGAAATTTCACAGATGACGCGCGCCCGCTTTCTTGGCAACACCGCCTCGAGAGTTTACTCGGCAAATTTGTTTTAAGGCTCAGCTCGAGTCTCCAAGACCAACACAGGGGCTTCGATTGAATGCAAACGGCACAGCGGCACCACAGAGGCAAGTGTTGGTGTCGAAAGATGCAGTTCAAAAAAACCCACATGCTGCACAGCCAGCAGACAGTTCAACTTTAGGATGCCGCATTTCCGCTCCGACCACAACTCTATCGAGCTTCTTCACCATCATCACCATCCTTGTCGATATCCGGACCCGACTCGTATCCTTCTGTCTTGAAGCATAAGGGAAGAACGGCTGGTGGACCATTGCTGCACACCAACCCAAACGAGGCGCAGGGCTTCTTGTCATCTTTCGTCATGCCATCGCTACTAGAACGCGCTCCCACCACCAGCGGCGGTCAATCCCGCATCGACCCAACCCACGACCAACGCACCACCATCATCGTCGCTTGCGTCTACGCCGTCGCCATCGTCATCCTCTGGAACGTCCCCATCCTCAACTACCTGCTCTACCCGTTCAAACTGCTCACGGTCGGCTTCCACGAATTCTCGCATGCCGCGGTGGGGCTCTGTACGGGAGCCAAGATCGAATCGATCACGCTCGAACCGAACGAAGGTGGTGCTACGCGCATGCGAGGTGGTATCCCTTGGCTCACTCTGCCCGCCGGATACCTGGGGTCTTCGCTCATCGGTGCAGCGCTGATCGCGTGCGGGTTCGACGAACGCGCTTCCAAAGTGGCTAGCATTGTGATTGGCGTCTTCTTCCTGTTTACTCTCTGGTGGGCGAGGAGGGACTGGCTTACGTGGGTGCTGATCCTGGTCATGTGCGGTCTGTTCGTTCTCTTTTGGCTGGTGGCGAGCAGTATCGCTCTTCGCTACTTCGTGCTGTTCATCGGCGTCATGAACTGCCTTTACTCTGTATGGGACATTTGTGACGATTTGATCTTCAGGAAGGTCAACGAGTCGGATGCTAGCGCTTTCAGCAAAATCGTCGGTGGTGCGCCGCAGTTCTGGGGTGTGATCTGGCTGCTGATCTCGATAGCCTTCTTCGGTGCGGGCATCGTGGTGGGCATTTTGGCGTTCAAGACACCCGTGGCGCAACAGCAAGCGAGCAACTTTTTGGACGTCAACCTCAAACGCTCCATCGTCTTGTCGGAATTCGGTTTGTAGAGCATCGCCACGAAGAAGATTGAAAAGGACAATTTGTGCTCGATAACGATAATGATGTAATGCAATGCAAGTCTATCTGTGCAGTCTAGTGTCTAGGATGAAGCGGGTATACGGCGTGTGGGCGCGGGATCTACTTGACGAGTTCGTCGACGTTGACATTGTTGGTGCTCTTGTTGGTGGTGGGTGATGGCGTAGCTTCCAACTCTTTCAGATGGTCGACGTTGGACCACTGCACGACGACACCGATGGCTTTGCCGTACCCGATGTCGTTGTGGACCGTCGAGCCGTCCGGCGCTTTGATCGTATCCTCTTCTAGCTGCTTCTTGCCCGCTGGATCGCGTTCGAATTCGGCTTCTGTCTTTTTGACCATCGCTTCCAGTTGGTCAACCGCTTCTGTGGGTGTCGGTGCAGACTTTGCAGTTGCCAAAAGCTGCTTCTGCAGTTCGTGGTCGAGCAGAAATTGCGAGCCCTGAACGCCGAGGTGGATTGGTCGGATAGACCAGTTTGCTTTACGAGAGAGGTCACCGGCGGAGGGCGACGACGGTGAGGTTTGGATGACGGGGACGAGAAGTTCGGTAATGGAGCAATTCCAGAACCTCGAGGGAAGCACTTGAGGAGGAACGATGCAGTACCGACCAGCAACAAGTACTTGATTCATTAGCGCGCTGATGGCTCCGCCGTGCGACACCAAAACAACCATTTCCGTCCTCTCGTCGTCTGAACTTGCAGGCTTTGAAGCCCTGCTGCTACGAGTCACCAGATCATTCCAAAAGCTAGCCAGCCGTTCCGACACGGCTTCGATACTTTCTACTCCCTCGATATCCTGATAGGCTTTGGATCCACCATTGTACACGGTGCCTTGCAGCACTCCGAATGCTCTTTCTTTGAGTCGATCGTCGATTTCCAATTCCAGCCGTTGGTCAGACCTCGCGCTTTGTCGATTCTGATGGTCGCAGATTGCTCTTGCAGTGTCCGCTACACGTTTGAGCGGTGATGCGATGACTCGGTCGACGTGCAGGTTTGCAAGGAATCGACCTGTGATCTCGGCCTGTTGACGTCCACGGTCGTTGAGGTCGGTGTCGAGCTGTCCTTGGATGATGCGTTCTACGTTTTCGCGCGTCTCTCCGTGGCGCACGATGAGAACGCGAAGCTTTGTTGGGTTTGCTATTGATGACATTGTGGCGGTGATGTGATAGATGAGTCTACCTGAAGACGAAAGCAAGGGTGTGTGTGATTGTGTAAAGGAAGTGGTTGTCATGTCAACCATTGCCTATCTTTCAACGAAATCTTCCCGACGTCCGTGCTTTCTTGAGTCACTGTGAGGCTATCGGCCGATCAGCCCGATTTTGCCCCAATTTCTTCGAAAAGATCTGCACCGCGTGCTGGTTCGGCTTGGCACACAGCAAGCCTCAAATTTTCTCAACGCGCTGCTGGATCGACGTTCGAATTCTCCGAAATCCCACACGCAGACATGCTCAGCCACAAGCGCGGAGCGTTCATGCCGAGTCCCAACTTCGGCAAGAGCCTGAAACACACGGCACAAACAACACTCACACGCAAATCAAGGAGCATACCGCATTACACTGCACACCGCCACCTTGGTTCCGCGTGTTGCGTTGGTAAGGCGGCACGATGAGCATTCACCGTCGCTGTGAGCGCCCTTTCACAGTCGTAACAATCAAGACGTGCCTCGAGATAGATTGGGATTCAGATCTTGTCGGCTTTTCCTTCGAGGTACAGCATTGTTCAAGCTCGAGCTTCCCACGCTGGTGTGTCGGAGGAGGCGACGGGCCGAAAAGCAAGACAATGGGAGCATGAATCAGAGCTGCATGGATCAGCTGTCGGCTTCTCCGAGCTCAGAAATCAGGTGAGGCGGCAGAGCGCGCTGGAATGCAAATCCCTCTGTTTTTGTACCTTTCGCTCTCTCCGACGTGCATGATGCAGATCTTGCCGATGATTTTTTTTTGATGGAGCTGCTAAACAGCGCCAGAAACCGACTCAGCTCCGAATTGTCCGTGAGACACATGCCGTCGAATCCTTTCGCTTGCCTCCGACATGCTCGAAGCTTAACTCAGCTGGAGCGGCGCTTTCTGGCAGTCTGCTGACAAGCGAACTGAGCTGAGAATGTATATATACACAAACAAGTCTGTCTTCATTCTCCGTGAGCTCCCGTCGAACCCCTACTCATCTTCACCGTCAAAATGCTCGCCTCAACATCACCAGCGCGGACCGTCATCGCAGCAGCGGCTCTCGTAGCCTCTTCGCTCGTCTCTTCTGCCTCAGCTGCCAACTGGACCCAAACCGCATCTATTCGCGGCAACGACTTTTTCAGCGAGTTCGAATGGTTCACGGACAAAGACCCCACCAACGGTCTCGTCAACTACCAGTCTCAAGCCAACGCCAAGGCTCAGAACCTCTCGTTCATCGATGCAGAAGGCCACTTCATCATGGCCGTCTCTACCACGCCCGTTGCGCTCGAAGGTCGAAACAGCGTAAGGATCACCTCAAAACAGGCTTACTCGGACGGCGTTTACGTTTTGAACGTCACCCACGTTCCGCTCGGCTGCTCTACCTGGCCTGCCTTCTGGACGGTCACCGAAGACCTCGATGCTTGGCCAAAGGGAGGAGAGATCGATATCATGGAGAACGCAAACGACGAGTACGCTGCCAACCTCGTCTCTGTACACACCAACACCTCGTGCACCATCCCCAGCACCATCTCGGGTCAGTCCGGCACTGTAGCATACACCAACTGCTCTGCCTACGCTCCCGAGAACCCAGGCTGCCGAGTCGAGACCAACGGCACTTCCACGCCTACCTGGGGCAAAGCTCTCAACCGCGCTGGAGGAGGTCTCATTGCTATGGAGCGATCCTTCGGCACCACCGGAAAGGGCGTCCGTGTATGGTACTTCCCCAACAACAAAGCATCCTCCATCCCCTCCGACCTCTCCTCCTCCAGCACCGCAGTCAACACCGACAACTGGCCCACACCCAACGCCTACCTCCCCATCGCTTCGTGCTACGCCGACTTTATGCCGCACAACATCGTCTTCGACATCACGCTCTGCGGATCTTGGGCCGCAGAAACCTACACCCAGAGCGGTTGCAGCCTCCAATACCCAGCTTGCAGCTACCAGGTCGGCTACAACGGCTCCAGCTTCAACCAGTCCTACTGGGAGGTCGAGTCGCTTCGTCTGTACACCAATGGAGGAAGCTCGGCGAACGCGGCCAACTCGCCGCAGACTGCTGCGAACCATCAGAGCTCACAGTCGTCGGCACAGTCGTCGGCGCAGTCGTCGATGCTGACGCCAGCAAAGCTGGTCGCGGCTGCTACCGCTGCTGTTGCCGTGGTGGGATCGGTTGCGTTCGTCACTGCTCTCTAGAAGCACAGCTCGTCTCATTGGATCGATTCTTCTTGTATTCGACCTACATTGTAATCTAGGATACGTGGAACATGGACCCTGACCCTAACCCTAACCCTAAGCATCACAGTCTCGAACGACAGACAGGTATGCTGCATCGTGAGTGATGTGCTACTACACGTGGAGGTGCGCTTTCAAGTCAATCACCGCATCAGCACGGTTCGGACGGTTCAACTGATCCAAATGTATGAGTGTCTGTCCCACTTTTTCCGCATCCAACTGCGCTATCCCGTACAGCACCGCTATATGTCTGTTCCCATTCACCAGCACGGGCGACCACAGCGAAACGATCTGCTCGTCGTTCTCCAGTTCGCCCGTCATTTTCAGCATGTCTTGCAAACGCTTCGAGTCCGGTTCGTGCTTTGCCATGAGCAGACCCATCTCGCCTTGCTCGATCGGTGGAAGCAGCAGCACCACCTTTCGATCCGTGAACATCTTGTGTAGCAAACCCCTCGCCAGATTATCACCGTTGATGGGTAGGATACGCAGATTGTTAAGGAAGTACTTTCGGTTGATCGCGTCCGTCATCGCTCGACTGTCGAGCCAGATGAGAGCTCGGTCGCCTGCTTTGTTCTCGCCTTTGAAGCCAAGTTCTTTGACGGGGATGGACAAGGCTCGCCCGAAACGCTTCAAATCATTGGCGAAATGTGGACGGCCTGTACGAATCTTTGATAGTGGCTGTTGTCCAATTGCCGCAGTGGAGCTCGAATGCCAATCTCCCGGATCCGACGGGCTGCGTGCGATGTACAATCGTCCTTTCTGAGGGCCCCAACTTGTCTCCCTGGTATTCGTAAACACCAGACGCTGGTTACCAAATGCTTTTCGTAGATTGCGCTGCCATTCTTCGAGCGGTCTGATGGGAGCTTGTCGGGTTTGCTGCATTTCCACCCCAGGAGACGCACCGGGTGCAGGTGGCTGCGACACGGCCGAATCGGTTCCTGGCTCTTGATGAGGACTCGTGACGGGTGAATCGAGATCAATCGCTTCATAGTGACCTTGCCCATTCCTAACGCCGTGGAAAGGCGGAGTTTCCGAGTGGTCATGGCTGTCGATCTCCTGCGTAGGCGAACGTGCTTGCAAACCATCCAGGTACTCCATTAGGTCTGGACTGGGAGCTTGCATTGGCGGGTGGTACTGCCAGTCGAAGCCCGGCTCAAAGCCAAGGTTCGAGCCATTGTCTGCTCCCCATCCCACTGGCTTTGCATTTGCGCCAAGAAGGGCAAAGAGTAAGCAAATCGAAGAAAGGCCTGAGCTTCGCATCGTACAGGACTGCACTGAGCGAGTGTGTTAGAGGGTTGCAACTCGCTTCGCTAACTTTGAGCGTACAATGTTACCCTTTATATGGGCGCTTTCACCTTTCACATGTGCTCATGCGGCTTTTTCTACGCCTTGAAAGCATGAAGTGGGTGAAGTGTACCACCCCGACATTCGAGTAATGGCACATGAAAGAAACAGTCACACCTCGTGACTCCTCATCTCGTTCCTTCAATGGCCGCTCAATTCGAGCGGTCTCAGCCAGCGTTCCTCTCTGATGTTGAGCAAATCGTTTGCGGTTCGAGGCGAAACACAAGGACGAGTAAACGCGAGAACGGTAAAGATTTGCGCGCAAGACGACGAACATCCTAGCGCCAGTGAGGAAGTTGATGGGGGGACAGTAGTATCATAGATACAGTGCATGAAACGTACCACCTTCATGTGGCAGGCGAGCCCCGCCCAATCAGACGCTATCGACTTTTCGCACGGGACGCATGCCAGCTCTCGCTCTCGCAGTGTCCCACCATTCACGCTGTATCACGCTGTATCACCCTGTATCAACTCTAGCTGGAAGGATAGTACTAAGTATTGAGCTTGGAAAACAGAAAGCGAACATGCAAAGTTCGAAGGAGTAAAGACCGGACAGAACAAGTGTAGTGCGGAGATGATCATTTTGGACTAGACGCGGCGGCGCTGGAAGCGGATCCAAGCAGCTTTCGGATCACTAGGTCGACATTTTCGTTATCGTGCTTGGCGATGATGCCAGCACCCACCAGCTCTGCTTGGTTTGCTTTCCCTGGACGTGGCTTTAGCAATCGCCAAAGCGCAAAGTGAGGTACTTCGACTATTGGTCTGACCGTAGCTTGTCTCTTCGGGCCGTCATGCTGAATAGTCGTGCCGTGCTCTGTCATGTAGATCCCCGAGACGTACCGTTTTAATTTGGACGAGAAAAACGTCGGCAACAGTTGGCTTTTGACTCTATAGGGCTGTCTCTGGCGTATTTGATTGAGATCCAGTTTCGCAATATCCTCAGCAGCGATCTGATGCATCAGGTTACCGAAGACTTCCTTGTTGATCTCGCCGAACAGGACATTGTCTTGGGCAATAAAGGGCTTGCCCAGCGAGATTGTTTTTGTTCTCGGCTTGAAAACCTGGAGCTCCTTTAGCGATTTCGGAGCCGGCCAGTACATACGCTTCTGAGAAATCTGAATTCTAGGCTTCTCTTCCAAGATCACATCAGGGTGTCTGTGCAAGTAGATGCTTTCATCCTGAGAAGTCAATTCTGGCGAAGAAGAGCTTTGATGGTCTGGCGGAGCAGTCGATTTCGGCACGGGAGGGCTTTGATGAAGTGGAGGAGAAGTCGATTCTGGCGTAGGAGAGCTTTGATGGACTGGAGGAGCAGTCGATTCTGGCGTAGGAGAGCTTTGATGTTCTGATGCCAGCGTGTGTATCAGTCGTAACATTTCCTCGTCCTCTATAGAAGGCATAGGTTGGAATTCGCTCGGCCACTTTGGTGACGTCGAGCCAAGATTGGACCGAGCTCCATCACTCGACGTGTAGGATCCCATCGGAGGGTGTACCCAATCATTGGTGCCCTGAACGTGACTGCCTCCGACTTGCCAAGTGTGAGCGGCATTGGGTGGCTGAGACGGTTCGTTGTGAGGGTCGTTCCAATAGTTACCATCGTGGGGGAACATAGGTGCTGCATGGCTAAGACGAGATGCCAAGATCGACCAGAAGCAGAACAGCTTGAGCATCGAGACAAACATGATGAAGATCTTTGCACGCAGTGCGATGGTGGACAGACAAAGTGAGTGGCATTCGACCTTGTTCATAGCATGCAGACCAAGCTACTTCGTGCTTGTAAGCAAGGCCAGCCTCGCTGGCACATGTGCCGTTACTGCACAAAGCGTGCCACACGCAGTGTTTACTCCCCACCTTTGTGGGCGTCCCCACTCAAACTTGAGCAACGCTGACCCAGCCGCAATGACGCTATGAGATATGCGTGACTTTATGCAAAGCGTCTCAAGCAGACAGAGAGCAGGTAGTCAAAGCAATCTGATTAGTTAATGAACTCAATAGGCTCATTCGGTGTGCTCGTCTGTCATCCCCTTGGCACAAACAACAACGATTCTTGGCACAAACAACGATGCAACCGATGCCCTTCGATTTCATTTGTGGTCTCGTATCCGCACTCACTCTCGCTACAGCCCACTGTCTCATTACCTAGCAGATAGAGAAGAATTTGAATTTGTACTAAGCGCGAGCGCTGGAGGTGACACGAAGCAGCGAGCGAAGGCTTTGGTCTATCTCTTCATTGTCACCAGGATCTATATAGCCAGCACCGATGATCACTGGCCTCAGTGGTTTGTACGGACCCGATTCTTGCAACTGCCACAGAATTTGGTACGGCCTACCGACGGGACCTTGAAACTGTCCATATTTGTTTCGGACAATGCCGTGCTGCGTCATGTAGTTCCCAAATCGGTACTTGCCGGATGTCGTTCCAACGAAGGGGGGCAACAAACGACTATGGATCCTGAACGGTGTTTTGGTTCGCAGGTTGTGGTCACCCTCTGCGACTTGCCTAGCAGGGATCTCGTGCAACTTGCCCTGGAACAAGTCCTTGTTGATGTCGTCAAATAACTGTCTGTCGTCGGCAAATTCGACCTTGCCAAAGGGGACCGTGCTGGTTGAAGGTTTGAATTGTCGGAGCTCCTTAAACGATTCCGGAGCTGGCCATTCCTTACGCGCCCGATTCCAAACTTGGTCGTTTACGGGGGTCAGGCCAGGGTATTCGTGCGAATGGTAGTCGCTTGCAACCAGATCTAGAAACTGGAAGTCGTGTGCGCTGTCCGCTCGGCTTGAAGCTTCGAGAGCGTTGGGCGAGGTGAGGTGCGAAGGACCCGGAACATTGACTGCATGCACGTACGGTGAAAGGGCTGGGTTTGGGCTGCTCGCGTGATAAGTCCAAGCACCGGTACCTTGTACATTGCTTCTCCCGGCTTCCCAGCCAGTCTCGGTGCGTGGAGGCGGAGGTACACCCTGCTGATAGTAATAACGCCGGTTCGGATCGCTATCCATGGGCGCTGCGTAGACCACGCAGCATCCGAGAAGGGATACGCAGCAGAGCAGCTTTAGTTTTGACAGAAGCATGGAGAGAAAGCTCGAATCTGAAGAGACGGTCAAGAGAAAGACAAGACAAGGTGAAGGTCTAACTTATATCTTGCAAAGAGGCAAGAGCAGCTCACTGCGACCCACAATGTAACGAGAAGGCATTTTTGTGGGTCAAAAGCGCCGAAATGCCCTTCAGTGCCTATCATGCTGCAGCGATGCCGGCGAGCGCCTGAGTGTCACGCATGAGTTATTGTGACGGACGACTTTCGGTGACCCACTTTATTGTACTTCGCCTCTGCATTTCGCCTCTGCTGGTGGGATCATGTCGACCCTCTGTTGCGAGCAACAGCGTCCCACCAAGCAGAGACAGATCCCTGTTTAATAAAGAGGGCAACGGCTTCGTGTGGGCAGAATCCGATACTCATCAGCCGAGCAAACCAACACAGAAGTCACACATGCTCACGCAGTCGTAATCTGTGCCAAATGACTGATGTAATGAGAAGGCTCGGAAATGGGAGCCAACTGCATTGCGTTTGTGATAAACCGACACCAGCGCAAAAGCGAGCCATTGCTTGGCGACGCAATCGCAGCACACGAGACTGTTAGAGGGAGCAGATACAGTCGAAAGATCAGAAGACCTGGAGTGCCTAGCCAGCAAGGATCGAGCCTAAAACCGAATCTCCGTACCTTCTTGAAGCAAGGGCAGAAGAACATTGTCTACTTTGTGGATGTCCTTCATGTTGATGTAACCAGACCCATGAAGAACGAGCGGAATCCTCTTTCTCCCTTCTTTGGGTGTGCCCTGAGACCATACCAAGTAAAACGGCTTGCCATCCAGTTTTGTTCCCTTGTATTGGGTTGAATCCCGCTGCAGGTTGTGCTCCGTGATGTAAAGTGCACTAGTGGAGCCATCGGGACTGCTAACCGTTGCGGGAAGACGACGGCTAGTCCTTTTTGCCGGCGACATTTCTTTTTGTCTCTTTTTGAGGGCTGCGTCGACGCTGTCGTCATATACCCAGTTGAAGTATCCGCCAAACAGTGATTTGTTGATCCTTTCCCTCAACTCACGATCGTTATTGACCACGGCTGTTCTCTGAAAGCCGCCGTCTACCTCGTTGAAAGGACGCAGGTAGGTCATTTCCGCGAGTGAATACGGTTCTCTCCACCCCCTGACAGATCGTAGACCGGCTTTTGACTGTTTGTGGAACCTATCTGTCTCCTCTGTGCTCATCTCTTCTCCAACAACCTCGTTAGAGGCTTCTCCTCGCATGGAGGTCCTCTGCAGCGGCTGTGTTGACGCAGAGCTTCGCCATTCCGTAATCTTTCGAGCTGGTGCAAACGGTCCGCGGTGGGCAGGGCCAACGAAGGCGTCATTGGCAGAAGGGGGGCTTCGCGACGAGCGATCCGCCGATGGTTCCTCATCCAAGAGATTCGTGAGACTCCCTTGGTCTTGCGGCGACAGACCTCCCGGACGTGAGGCTCGGTGCCTTTCACGAACGATCGTGTTGTCCCACGGCTGAGAATGCGGAGGCGGATTCGAACTTTGAGTGGAGCCCTGCCAGTTTGAAGAAGATGTGGCGCCGAGATGACCGCTATTCCAATTCCAATAATCTGGAACTGGAGCATGCGAATAGCCGGAGGCTTGAGCCGATGACAGAGCGGGCCAAGTATAGGTTGTGCGCTGGGACGGCGGCCAGCCTTGGGTATTTTCTTGTCCGTGGTAATTGTCGGGGTTGTTGTCCATTGGTGCAGCCTCAGCTCGCTGGTATACCAGCAGCGAGACGCCGAGAAGCATGCCGACAGAGTGAATCAACATGGCGATGCTGTCTCGAGTATCCCAACGAGTGAGAAATGAATGATTGAGTGAAAGCGAAGATCGATCTCGAAAGCGAAGTTTTACCGTATTTGTACCTCAATCAACCCGATTCAAGGGCATGTGCCGCTTCAAATTCTCATCTCCTTCGCTTCAAATGAAGGCTGTGCAACGCCGATGAAAAGCAAAGAGCGGGATCGCAAAGCTTCTTGCGGCGCAGCATTGTCGTACCTGATACCGCCTTGCTTGCCCCCTGGATTGTACCTCTATAGTACCGCATTGTTCCCACCAATGAGCTGCCAAAATAAATCATCTAATGTAACTTCACGGTGGGACAGGTGGGAAGATTTCGCTATAGTGAGTCACTAATTCTGACAATGCACAGCAGCGCAGCCCACAAGAGCAGGCTCGCTAGGTACCCTGTACGATCACACTTAAGCTTCTGTCCGCACATAAGCTCAGCGGCGCACGTATCATGCATTGAGCTCGAATTGAGTTGCGATTAAAGTGGAAGGAATGAGAGAGATAACCACCTCAACGAGCTTGCAGGCCTCACAGATCTCAGCGGCCAACAATATGACTCAAACTTCCTGCGAGTGACGCACAGCTGGGAGCTCAATATCAAGCAGTTTGAAAGTTGCACGTTGTCATGCATTCTGAGAGGCTTACATAGTTATCTGACGTGCGCACTATGAGAAAGTTCGTGGAGAGTTCTGATAACATTTCGATCAACCTCATCGAAATCCTTCTCTTCGATGTATCCTGCTCCGTACAAATACATCCGACCTGGTTGTTCCGGCTCCTCCGGATTCCCCCACAAGGCGTAATAGTCGTGGCCTCTTAGGGTTCTGCCTCTGAACTTCATGGCGTTCTGAAGCACAGCGGGGTGTGACGTCAGATGGAACCGAATGTTCTCCGGACTAGAGCTATGGTAAAGAGGCAGCACGCGGCTGTCTCGCTTGTACGGCGAGGTGTGGCCTTTCGTGACGCTGTCAAAGAGCTCATCCATTTCCTTCTCCGGAGCCCAATGGATTGTGTTGCCCATGAGCCGGTTGACCTGATCGAGTGCACCGATGTCCTTGTACTTGCCGATGTAGCTCGCTCTTCTCGGCTTTGGCAAGGGAGGCACTGAAGGGAAGAGAGCAAACGATGATGGCTCCCAATCTGTCTGTTTGTATGTGGCTGGCGTGCCGGGAACTTGGTCTCCACTTGTCGCTGAGACCGCAACCTGATCCTCGGTCTCGTGCGATGCCTGCTGCACCGGCTGATGGTTTCTATCAGCATACGATGCTGGCTGTAGCGACTGACGTCTCCAATCAGTGTCTTGATGTGTCGACGAGGAGGAGGATGAGATATCGTCGTTACTTGGCGAGTTTGATTCTTCGTACGGAGGAGTTGAGATGATGTGTTCTTGCGGCATTGGAGGGAAGTTTCGGTGTTCATAGTACAGTGAGAACAGATCTTTCTCGTGTTGCGAGGCGCCGTCATTGACCCATTCGAACTTATTGCCAGGTTCAGTCCATTCCCATGTTGGAACCGCGATGACGAGACACTGTGCCATCAGAGCGACGCCGAGGATGACGTTGATGGGTGAAACTATCATGGCTGTGCTGATGATCTTGCTGATTGTGCGAGAGAAGATGTTTGCAAAAGCTTTGAAGCCTCGCTTCATGATTCCACAGGGCTGACCTTTATGCCCTTCGCATCCGTTCAACGCACAAGGGGCTTCTTTTGGTGAACGTCGGAGGCATGGTCACGAATCGCTGGCGAGTTTCATATTTGAACGGAGAAGCCACACTGCCCACCCTGTTCAACGCAACGATGCACAAAAATGAGGTAGGTAACATGATGTGAATCAATCCCGTTGTCGCAGCATTTTGCGCCCGTTCGCCCCACCGCGCTCATCTGTTGATCTGAATGCCGCGTCCCCACCGACGGGTCTCGGCACAGTGGGCATGCATGCAACGGCACACACTCGGCGCAATGAGTATCAATGAGACAGTGAACATTTCATCTGTGCATCACAAGGATCCTTCATTTGTCGGCATTGCACGGGGTCTGTATTTCTTTGACAGTACAGCTCGCTTCTGTCTGAACACAAGCGCAGCGTGACACACATCAAGCGATAAACTCTCAACAGAGCACACTCTCACACAACGCAAGCTTGACCAGAGATACAGCGCTTTACTATTTAGACCCGGGGACCGTTGAGCCCTGCACATTTTGAGACTATAAAAACAGATATAATTTAGCCTGAAGACTGTACCGACGAGGATTCCTTGAGACCAGAGCAGATATGGTATATGAACAGGGCGAGAATGGTGAAGGGCTCATGACGAGCTGTTTGCTGCAGAGAGCTTAGTGGTGAATGCCTTCCTCGTCACGAGAAATGACACCGAGCTTCTCCTTCTGCTCAGTCGAGAGCGTGCTGCGAGGACCTTGGTAGTGCCTGTGCGCATAGGCAACGAACCAAACGGTAGCGATGAGCAAGACGCCGACCATGATGACCCACGAGTAGTTGAAGTTGAACTGAGTGATAGGCTGAACCGTGGGGATGGCAAGGACGATGCACTCGAACATGGTCCAGAGGATGGCGATTCCGTTGACGGTCTTGCCGAGCACACCGCGTCCGAGCGAGAACGGACCGGGCTTGTACTGGACATCGGGGTGGTCCCAGTAGATCCAACGAGCAACGATGGGCACGAGGTAGCTGCTGTCCATACCCAGAGCAGCAAGCGCAAAGATGGCGGTGACGGCGGTGTACGAGGCGAAAGCAAGGCAGCCAAGAGCCATGCAAGGAATGACGACGAGCCAGACGGCGTTGACGGTGGTACCGGTGCGCTTGTTGACCCGGGCGAAGAATCCGCGGTCGGGCAGAGCGTTGTCACGCGAGAAGGCGTAGAAGGATCGAGCGTTGGCCTGAAGGGCAGTGGTGACGACGAAGAAGGCGACCGAGCAGACGAATGGCCAGATGACAAGGAAACCTACCTTACCGGCACGCTGGTAGAGGATCTGGGCGAAAGCAAGTCCACCGGGCCAAGTCGAGATGTCCTGAGTAGCAACATCGCCACTGACAAGAACCATGACAATGTTGAGGACCCAGCCGACGGCACCGGTACCAGCAACAGCGACAACAATGGCGACGGGGGCAGCGATAGCAGCACGCGAAACCTCCTCGGAAATGTGAGCGGTGGCATCGTAATCGGTCATGACGAACTGAACGCAGTAGAGACCGAAGAAGAAGGCGAGACCGCTGCTAGTCCAGCCACTGCCGTTGACGACCTCGGTGAAGGTGTAGGAAGCCGAGTGCATCTGATCCAAGGGCGTCTTGGCGAGAACGACAATGATGATGATGAAAGTGATGCCGAGGTTGACAATCACGTACGAGGATGTGAGGCGGGCGAGCGTCTTGATACCGAAGCAGTTGATAAGACCGTGCAGAGCGAGAAGAGCAATGTAGAGACCGACAGTGGCGCCTGTGGTAGCAACGTAGCGACCATCGGTGATAACGTAGGCCCAAGCAAAGATCATCTGGGAAAGACCGTACTCGGTACCGGCGATACCAGCGATCTGACCGGTAAAATTGAGCCAACCGGTCAACCAAGCGACGAAGGCACGCTGGTTGCGAGGGACGAGGAGGCCGGAAGCCGAGTAGAGACCACCAGCGGAAGGATAGGCCGAGACGAGCTCAGCAATGGAAAGACCGAGCGTCATGTTGAAGCAGGAACCGATGAACCAGGTCCAAACGGTGGAAGCGGGACCACCGAGGGTGAAAGGGCTGTTGAAGGTGGTTGCAACAGACGAGACGAGACCCATGATGGCGAAAGCGTACGAGATGGTGGAAAAGCTCTTGAACTCTCGTGCAAACTCGGACTTGTGACCCATACGCTGAGCGAGCATAGCGTCATCCTCGCTGATGAGCTCGGCGGGCTGGTGGCTGACGCGAGCGCCATTCTCGTTGGAGACGGGGACCTTTGCGGTCTTGACCTCGTTGGAGGATTTTGACGAGATGGACGACGGCATTTTGGGGAAGAGACACGCAAGTCTGTTCAGGTGGTAAGACCGTCGAAGAGAAAGTGAAGGAGGGGAGCGGACGAAAGAGCGTGGATGGTGTTAGCCGAAGGGTCCAGTGATGAGCATAGGTAGCGAGGAGAAAGACAAAGGGATGGAAGGGTCCAGAGTGGGGTGGGGATGTGGGGAAAGAGGGGTGGATTAAGTAGGGTGGATGGTGGTAGGCGAGAACGGGGCGCGAAGGCAAACGACGTTGGCAACGAAGCAACGCAAGAAACGAGGTGCAAGATGGCCACCCTCGATCGAGACGGGAAGTGCGGACAATTGCAACTGATCAAGGCACGATGACGCTGACACGCTCGAGCGGAGCTAGCTGCAACGATGGTCGGGGGATTCCGACAAGGAGAGCGGATCAAGCTGCGGAGTGTTCGAGAGCCATGCAGGCGAATGCTCGTGTGATAATGAAGCGCTCATAAATCAACAGCAAGAAGCTGCGGAGAAGTGCATCCGAATGTCCAGCACGGATGCCAAGGTCGCCCCCGACAATGCGATGCAGCGAAGGGGCGAAACAAGGATGAAGCGGAAGTGCCGCAAACGAAAAGATCGACGGCAGAGTCGTGTTTGCCAAGGGCCAATTTGGCGGCAAAGGGAAAATATTTTTCGCTGCGTGAATTTTGCCGCGGCCCGACTCGCCCACATCCAAAGGCGAAACCCACTCGCCACCGCTTCGGGCCTCTGCAAGCCCATACGAGCGGATCAAACTCATACACCGCAAACACAATGCAGCCACGGCAGCTTCAAGCAGCCTGTCAGAGCGCTTGCACATGGCCGATGCCCGGTGTCATGAGATGAAACCCCACTTTTCCCCACATTGTCTTTGAGAGAGGCGCAAGACCCCGCTCCCTGCTCCCCACGCCCGCCCTCCGATCCTAGGTTAGAGACCGAAAGGCACGTTGGAACAAAAGCGGGTATCTGCACGTTGACGCTGCCTCGCCCTCATCAGCTGACTGCACAGCAGAGGCTCTGCCTGAGTACGTCGGCGCTTCCGTGCCAGACAAGACCAAACCAATCTGCACGAAGCCGCCATCCATTCGGGCAATTCCGATAGAGCTTTGACAGCGTCGATGCTCGCCGAACAAGTTCGACGGCAGATCCGAGAGCAAGCAAAGGGAGAAGAATCGCAACCGAGCGCAAAGATTAAATGCGTACTTACCAAGTAGATGCCACAGGGAAAGCCTTGCTGGGTAAATGTCGATGCCGGAAGATCCGCTAGTGCTGTTGCTGTTCGGCGTTTTCCAATGCCTGAGAGATACAAGCTCGTATGCGTGCGTGAGACGTCGAATGGAGTCGGAAAGGGCCGAAGTGAGTTGTTGACGGAGACGAGGAGGTGATGGGACGGACAATAGATTGGATGGGAGTCGCCTTTATCTGGTCAACTGTGTTGCGATCGCAGAGTCGCAGCTAGCAAACAAAGTCGGGCAAGTCGGGGCGGTCAGAATGTGCGATGAAAGTGTGAAGTGCGAGAGTATGGTCGAAAGCCAAGAAAGAGTGTCAAGCATCGAGTGCGATCACCTTGAGGCCAAGTCAGAGTTCGAATGCAGCTCTGCAATTGGCTGAGGGACATCTGCTGCTGCTGCAGTTAATCGTTGCTGCATTTTCCAAAAAGTTTCAAGATGGAGGCAGTAGCACCCTGACGATAGTATTCAGCACCTTTTTTCCAAGCCCACGATCTCAAGCACTTTAGCACAGCACGACCACAAGTTTTAATCGCTCAACTTGGACAAAGACTGGTAAAGTGCCTGGAATTCGGACACCGAAAAAAATGCGGTTTCAGATCGCGACCTTCAAATTCGAAAAACTTTTCCTTCTTCCAAAATGTGTTAACTTTTTTTCGAGGGAGCGTTCTGGTTCACCGTCTTAGACAGACGAAGCTCAGAGGTGAGTGAGTGAGTGAGTGAGTGAGTGAGTGAGTGAGTGAGTGAGTGGCTAGGAACGAGTCGAGACCGCCTTTTCGACCGTGGCAGAGTTCCCGTGTCGTTAGCCAAGAGTTGCCGTCTGTCAAATTGATGGCTTGCGCGCGAAACCTTACGCTGCCACTTTGATGAACATCGAAACACTCGCTGAATGAAAAGAGGCCAAGAGGATCAAAGCAACCTGTGGAGTTCAAGACGGATCGATGCACAGCTGTGGATCCTTTACCACGAGATGGTCTGTCGGAGAAAATGCGGGCCAACCACGCGGCGAACCTCGCTTCCAATAAACAGCGATTGTTTGTCGAAGTTGACCGTGCCTTCAAAAGTCAACTCAAGTTCGCTCTCGAGCATCTCGCCGACATCTTGGATTCTTCCCGTTGCCGTCAGTTCACTCCCGCTACAATTGATTCTCACACGCGGCGCCTCACTTTCAAATTGCTTCTCGTCAAACATCACACGAGCAGCTCTTCTCTCGCACACCAAAAGTAAAGACGCGGGTGTGCATTGAAAAGAACTTCCCCTGCAGCAGCGGCGGTCTGAGATAGCGAGCTGCACAGCTCCGACATCTCTTATCTGTCGTCCCCCTTCTATCGGGCGAGTGAGTTCTTCTCTCTCGATGGCGCACAATTCGGGCGATCTTGTCGTCGGCTTGAACCATCACTGCGCCGCCTTCGACACTCGAGGCACATAGTATCGGTTACGGAACTCGAGCGGATCCCGGTCGGCACGATAGATACCGCGCTCGTCCTTGTTCTTGCCCAACGCGCCCATGCGCTGTTCGAGCTCGCGAAGTCCTTCGTCGTCCACATCGTTCTCCGGCGACACCTTCTCCATCGTGATGAGCCATCGACCCCAACGTCCGAAGTCTTGCAACGAGTAGTGGATCATGCGCATTCGTCCGTGACCTGCCGGGCGTCGATGCTGCGGAAGATCGATGCTCACCGACCTTTCAAGCGCAGCAGATGACTTGGTGTAGCCTGCGCTTTCACCTCCCTCATTCTCTTCATCCTCCTCCGGATCGATCATCGACGGGAGCCAAAACACCAGACGTCCGCCGTCGGTCAGCAGGCTGTAGGCGTAGTCGAGTAGATCGTTGACCAGGTCTTCCAAGTGGTAGGGTCGTGTGGGCGGGACGTAATCCGAGCGCTCATGAGACCAGCAGCCTTGACCAGGTCCCAGTCCGTCTGGCATCCAGTATCCTTCCGTCCTCTGCTTTTCAGGGTCTCGCTTGCCCAGTCGCTTTGCACCCGCTCGAACACCATACGGCGGATCGGCAACGATGCCATCCACCACACCAGTCGGTCGCTTTGCGACTGTTGTTTCTTCTTTGTCGTCAACGGGGAAAAGTAGATCTCGACGCCACGGGTTCTGCGTCATGTCAAACACCACTGTGTCGAGAATGTGATCACGAACGCCATACTGCGTAGCGCTCTTGATGATGCCTGTCTTGCTGTTCGAGTCGGAGATGTTCT
Source organism: Sporisorium iseilematis-ciliati (assembly GCA_001748505.1). Lineage (NCBI taxonomy): Eukaryota > Fungi > Basidiomycota > Ustilaginomycetes > Ustilaginales > Ustilaginaceae > Sporisorium > Sporisorium iseilematis-ciliati. The sequence continues at coordinate 14,204 of MJEU01000138.1, read as the reverse complement.
CCTTTCCGCGCATGGGTCGTCCGTCAATGTCACTACCGAATGCCATGGCACCAAACACTGCGCTCGCGTACAGCATCGACCCGGTTCCTGCGAAGGGATCGTAGATGAGCTTGCCTGGTCCTGCCAGCGCCATGCTCGCCATCAAGAGGCTCATCTCGGATTCCATCGACGTGTTGCCAATGTAGACTCGCTTCTTGAGGTTGAGCTTCTCGATGAGGTCTCTGGCAATACCAGTCTGACCTTCCTGGGTGGGGTCGCTCGACTTTCTTGGTGCAGCCGGTGCCGCCTTCTCCGGGTAGAGCGGTCCAGCCTTGACATCGATACGCCTACCGAGGAAGATCTGTACCAGTCGAGGATCTTTGTCTCCAAGCTCTTCTCTTCCTTCTGCTTTGTCGGTATCCTTGCCCGCTCCTGGAAAGTTGTTGTGCTCGTCGCGCAGGTGACTAGGCCACAGCTCTTGAGCAACGAACTCTTCCATGACACCCCACCGCATCGACGGATTTTTCAGCTGGATACGCCCTTTCAGGTCCATGTAGCTGAAGCTTTGGATGATATCGATCTTGCGCTTGTCGCTGATGGTATAGCTGTATGAGAATACGTGGGCCTTCCACGAAGGGCAATTGGCCTCCTCCACGTACGGCGACCAAAGTGCTTTGTTGGATTCTTGCTGATTGCGAGCATGCAGTTCTTCGTAGCTGCTTCCATGAGCCCAGTGAGCCCAGATGGATCGAAGCGACACGCAACGGCGTAGCAGGTTGACGGCTGCTTCATCGTTTGGCAGGTGAGCTAGAGCGAATGGTCGTCGAAGGTCGGGTCGGTAGTTGGAAGACGAAGCCTGCTCGGGGGTATCGTGCGCTTTGCGGCATTCTTCCAGCACCGACTTAGCAGGCGTCGGTACGAACGCAAACGGAATGCGAAGGTATTCGGCAGCAGCTAGGAAGTCTGGCAAGCGAAAGGCATGGTTCGAAGTTGCAAAATGGAGGATGTACAGAGGCCCAATGGAGGCCGGATCCTCGACGGGAGGGAAGCAGGTCACCATTTGCCTTCGATGTCCCTTGACCGAGACACAAACAAGCTTGCGGTGACTTGAAAAGAGTTGTCGTCGAAGGTGTGTGATCAGGTCGCACGAGCTGAAGGTGTCAATCTTGAACCTTTGAGAAGAACTTCTCAAAAAGGAGAAAAAGGACCGAAAAAAAAGGCGGCGGGAAATTCTACGACTTCTTTTTTGGGCTGAAATTAGATCGGAGCCGAGCAGTGCTGAGTTGGACCCTTAATTCTCGGTCGAGGCTCAGTTTCTCCAGAGTTGCAATGAAATATCATTCAATTCGTCTCGTTGGCGCTAAGAACGCGCTACCATCTCACATCCAACGAGACCTCTTCGATCCTTTTGACAGCTCGACATCCTTCCAGCAACCACTTTCAAGCTCGGCGGGAACAGTTCCATTTCTTGTCTCTCCTCTCTTCAAGGATAGCAGCAGTAGAGACAAGGCGCAGCCCACAACGCTGTGCCGGCGGAAGCCGCAAGCTCGTCATCGTCGTTTTCCCTCTCGCGCTTGATTGACGAGGCGCAACCATGCCCCGACGAAAGATAGGTGCCGACCTCAAAGAGGCACTATGCAAGCTCTACGAAGCGGGCGACATCAGCGCAGATACTATTGAGAAGCACGGCATCATGTCGCGAGCCACTTTCTTCCGCAACTTGAAGATGTATAAAACGGGAGCCAGTCTCGAGCAGCGACACAGCACTGGTCGCAAGACGAATGCCGACAAGCTCAAGGAGCAGGAAAGAAAGGAGCTCGATGCCCTGCACCCAACGCATCTCTCTCACTTTGAGCTGGTATTGCTCCTAGACGAGGACGACAAGAGTGCTCAAGCGCTGGCAACACGTAACAAGAGGAAAGCCAAGGGACCTGTTGGCGCCTCGAAGCGAAAGGATGCGGTGAAGGGACAAGCTGGCGATGAGCAGAACAACGATGTCGCTGAGACTGCAGACGACTCGGCTTCCGAAAGCGACGCAGACATCGACGACAGTGCCGCCCTCGCGAAGAGACAGGAGGAGTTCGATCTCTTGTTGCAATCCGTGCGCTCGTTCTTAACCACGTCAAGTAGTGGCATCAGCGAAAACCTCGGCGTAAGTCACGCCTCGGACGGCGCAAGTGATCTTCACTCGCTATCCAAGCCAGAAGACAGCCACTACTCTCACAGCAATCGCGGCGCTCTCTTTGTAGTAAGACGAAGAAGCCAGGGCAAGGGCGCTCAAGAGCAGGACATCGTAGCAGCTGTGGCTCTACGCTCTCTCATCTGGACGCCAGAGATCTACCAAGCTTTGGGATCGAGCTACGCCAGTCGCAGTATCGACAAGATCTGCAACTTGACCCGATTACGCGTCGATTCATCTTGGCAGCGCAAAGGTATCGGTCGTTGGCTCGTCCGAGTCGCCGAGCTCAAGGCTTCCAAGCTTGGGTTCGCGCAGCTCTACACACAGGCTGATGCCAAGACTGCAGAGCTGCTTTCGTTCTGGAAGAGCACAGGCTTTAACGAGTTTTCCCGCTCCAACGATGTAGCAAGGCTCGAAAAGACCGTCAACGCTTCCCAATTACCGTCGAAGGCTGAAGCCTCCAAGCGCGGCTCGTCACATTCGCCGCCCGTCTTGCCCCGAACAGATGGTGGTATTGACGATTCGAGCTCGAATTCAACTTCGAAGAAGCGCCGGCTGGAAGATAAACTTTCAGATGGAGGCGAGGCAGACTCGCTTCGGCGTCCTCAAGTTCCGCAGGCATTACCAATTGACCCTGCAATTCCTTCGGATCCGTCCACTCCCATGGCTTCTGCCACACTGCCGACCTCGCATAATCCTGCTCCCATGGCTCCCATGGCTGGCGAGCCGCCACCGCGCAGGATTGCGTTTCACGAGACGAGCTCCACGGAGAGCCGCCCAAGCAGCTGATGGCCTTTCGGCGACGAATGCTGCTATCACAACCCCCTTTTGATACCCTCTTCTCTGTTGCACTTTTATACCGCACTCTATCACTACATCCATCACTCTCCATGAAAGTCGTCTGATTGGCGACATCATTCTGTCTCAAGAAGTGCACAAAGCAGACTCTCAGATGTTGGCGAGGCTGAGCTTGAATCAATGCGTCCAATGACGCCGCCACACAGACTAGTTCTCGGAGTGGGAAAGTACCACCGACCCGAACCAATGAGGAGAACGCGTTTCCAAAGAAAGAAACAGGATGCTGCTGCTGCTGCTGCTGCTAGCTGCCGAATAGTCCTCTCGGAATTGTCTACGCGAGGCGCCGAGACGTGACTAGTTCTGACTGAACGCCGGATGCCTTTTTCGTTCGGAACTGCAACTCCGTAATGCGAAGCTTTCAGATCGAGATGTGGCACACTTGGACGCTAGCTTTGATCGTTCGAAGCTTGCATCTCGCAGCTCTTTTGTTTATAGTGCGGGGAAATGTCAACTAAAATTTGACGTGCGGGTCCACGTTTTCACGAGCCTTCACTATTGTGTCAAAGTGCTTCGACGTGTCACCAGCCAGTCACACTTCGTCTTGGAGGGTGTCGATTCGGAGTCCAACACGATCTCTTGAAGAAAGCAAAAGAAGCCGTCGCGGACGAAGCCGAATTGCAAATCACTGTGACGGCTTGCTCATTTGCTCAGCCTCCTTGCGCCCACCTCGACCACTTTGGGGTCGCCCTTGAATCAAACTCAGCGGGACCAAATTTCCGGTACGTTGCCGTGTGTGGGTCCCTTTGTACGTCTTGAGTGACAGTGGGAAAGTTGACACTGACCACCTTCATTTGGCAGACGCTCGGCGCAACGTTGTTCACACGACCCAAACACGCGGTCAGATTCGATTTCGCGCTAAGTGAGCTCTCTCAGATGCACATCTGAAACCATCGAGAAGAAATTCGGTCAGTGGATGCTCGCTCCTTGCTGCTGTTCGCAGGAACTTCCACATGCTTGATATTTACAGTCCACCCTCAAACCACCATGGCTCTCATCGCATTCAATCGTCGCGAAGGAATTGAGTTCGCTCTCGGCTCGCAAGCGAGTCTTTTCACTCTCCGCCACAGGGTCGGTGGGGCAGACAAGGACGTCGGTGTGGGGCAAGGCAAAATATCAAACGCTGCTCCAGCAAGGCAATCGATCGCGCATAGCCGATCTCATCTTGCATTGGGGGAGTCGGCTTTTGTTTGCTGCACGACGGCAACGGGGCAAAATTTAGTCTGCACACGGTGGATCAACAGACCCTGAAAGTTGGTGTTTGGGCCTCTGCCTTGGGATCGACGCTCACATAGCCCAGACGCCACACTCAGGAGCAAGTCGGCTCCCATCCCTTGAACCAACAAATCATTTGGGGCTCGCTGAGCCTTGTACGTTGTGTGGGACGATCAGCAGCCCACAAATCCAACGGAATAGTGGGTTGAACGCGCTCTTAGTTCGGATAGCCTCGTGCCTTGCCAACTACCACCCGACCACTTTCTGCTGCGACCTTTGACCTCTACCTCAGCCGAGCGTTTCCTGATCCGCCTCGAATGCGATGGCGACAGTCTAATGTTGTTCCTGTTGCTCAGTCCGGATGCCGACTCGGCCGTCGTGCAACTGCAACAATCGCAACTCGAGACAAGGTTTCGTTGGCACGGGTCTCGGTGCATTGTTCTCAACGTGCATGGTGGGGGTTTCATCCCCATGATCCAGCTCCATTGTGCGGCATGATCGGCGTTTTGAGGCGAGAGGCCCGAGCCCCTGCTCATTTGCTTCTCATTTGCCATCGGCAGACCATAGCTCAGAAAGCTGCATACTGACCTGATGCCAGGGCCCCCAAAACCAGCTCACGAGCCCTTTCGGAAGTCTCTGTGCTAGACGAAGATGACCATCGATACCTATAAAGAGAGCACCATGCCATCGTGTCGTCCCACGAGATGGTCCCCTCTCTTTATAGTATCCCCACTGTCCCTACACCTCGACCCGTCTCCTTTCCTCTGCTCGGCTGTCTTTAATTCGAGATGCGAAGCATCCTCGTCACCCTCCCCTTTCTGTCCGGCCTCGCCGTGGCTGTAGCCTTCCTGTTCAACTGGTCGGCTGCTTTGGACAGGCGTGCTCCTTCCTACCTTCAGAGGCGATTCGCCAATGCCACCGAGCTCGATGCGTGCAAAGCCATCGCTGCCGCCATGAAGACTCAGGGTAGCAAGGTCGTCTACCCACTCGACCTCACCTACTATGGCTTCATTGAGCACTACATGACTTCTTCCACTCAGCAGTCCACCTGTGTTGCTGTGCCTGCTTCGCCCGCTGATATCTCTGCCGCCATCAAGATCATCGGCAGCAAGCGTATCCGTTTCGCCGTCAAGGGTGCCGGTCACGCTTCCAACCAGGGCTTCTCTTCGACTCCTGGTGTGCACATCAGCATGACCAACTTCCAGCAAGTCAACCTCAGTGGTGACAAGAGCACCGTCGACGTCGGTCCCGCCAACATCTGGGATAACGTCTACCAAGGCCTTCAGGGTACCGGCGTTGCAGTCGTCGGTGGCCGTGTTTCGGGCGTCGGTGTCGGAGGCTTCATCACCGGAGGCGGTGGATACAGCTTCAAGACCAACCAGTATGGCGTCACCGGTGACACGCTGGTTTTGGCCGACCTTGTTCTTCCCGACGGCACCTTGACCACTGCTACGCCATCGCAGAACTCGGACCTGTTCTGGGCCATCAAGGGAGGAGGAAACAAGTTTGGTATCATCTACAACTTCAAGCTCAAGACCGTTCCTCAGGGCCAGGTGTACGGTGGTCTGCGTACCTACACCGCCGATCAGGTCGACGCCATTGTCAACGCTACACTCGACTTTTCGGACAACAGCAAGGACCCCAAAGCATCCGTTCTTCCCACGTTCAACTTCATTCTTGGACAACCTGGCGCTATCGTGCTTGCCTTCTACGATGACCCTTCACCTCCTGCCGATGCTTTCCGCCAGTTCGAGTCTACAACTGATCCTCGACCCTTCACCAACGACTGGAAGACCCGTTCCATCCTGGACCTCGTCAAGAGTGCACCCTCCGATGTTCAGGCCGGCAACCGCGGTGCTTTCCACACGGTCTCGCTGCAGAAGTACAGCAAGCCATTGCTCGATTTGATCGTCAGCGAGCTCAAGTACTACGGCTCGCAGGCTCTTCTTCACAGTGGCGGACTCATCTCTTACGACGTCGAGCCATTCCTTCCTTACTCGCAGTTCGCTCAGGATGCAGCATGGCCTCACAAGACCAATGCGCTGCCGCTCAACTTGTACTTTGCCTGGACCAACCCGGCCGAAGACGCTTTCTGGCAGAACGCCATCAAGGCCTCGGCTGCCAAGATCACGGCGCAGGCCAAGGCCGAAGGTCAGAACCTCGACGATCTTTACCTCTACCCCAACTACGCCATCGCTGGCACACCTTCCTCAGAGCTCTTCGGACCCAACCTCGACCGTCTTTCGCAGCTGAGGACCAAGTACGACCCTCAGAACGTGATGGGTCTGACCACATACTTCCCCTTCTAATTAGAGCTCTCGATTCGAGCCTCGTCATCTTCGTATTCTCGCTTTTTCGTTATCATTATATTTATAATCGTTTTACACAGTAACGTCACTTGACGATTGTGCTGCGAGTCCATTTGAGACCGTGTGGGTGCCTGTCGCGAGCGATTTGATCGTTGACACCTGTCAGCAGATGGCGTTGAGCGCCGCTCGTGGCTCAGCCAAACCCCCGCCGGCGCGAAAAATTGAGCGTGTTAGGTTGCAGAACACGGCTTCTCACCGCGGACCCTGAGCCGGCTATGCTCCGCAACGTCGAAAGTTGTGTGTAGCCGAGAAAGCTTAAATTGTGCGACAGTCAACTTGGGATGTCATTCTTCAACCACACTCAGCACTTCCACAAGCTTCCACCAATCTCAGCCCATTCGACGATCGGCCTTCACAATGCCGCTGCTGGCAGTTGGAACTTTCAACACCAACGAGCTCTTCACCATCCGCTTCAATCCAGAGGACGAGAGCCTCGAGCTGCTCAACGTCTCCGAAGCAAAGGGAAACCATTCGTGGCTGTCCACCGCTGCCATCCCCAAATCTTCTGAAAGGAATGCTTCCACAGCACCGACACATCTCTATGCGACATGCTGGACTCAGCCGCCGAGCGTAGCCGCTTATCGAATCGAACGAGATGGCTCAGACAGCGCTCGCTTTGAGCTGCTCAACACGGCCGAGACTGCTGCAAGGTCGGGTTACGTCTACGTCGGCTTCCCAGAGAAGGGTCAACATCCTGTGCTGTACACTTGCGGCGGTCCCACTGGCGAGGTGATTGGCATCGACTCGGAGACAGGCGCTTTCGATTTGACCGGCTCCAAGCATGATTCGATCGTCGCGTCGGAAGCACCTTCGGACGGCGTCACTGGCTTAGGATCGGCTGGTCGCATTCAAGAGATCGATTTCGTTACCGGCGAATGCTCCCTGCCTGGCAAGACGCTCGCTCAGTCGAGAGAGCTGCGTCAGAAGGAGGCGCAAGTAGGCTCGTCGGAGCAGGAAACAGGCACAGCGACTGGCAAACTCGATGCTTCAGGCGGAAAGAACGCTATGGACTTTGGCGGTCTCCGACACGGCTCGCACGGCATCGATCTGTCACCCGACGGCAGCGTGTGCTATGTACCTGATATCGGCCGCAACTGCGTATGGACAATGGATGTCGATCCGAACAATGGTGCACTCACTCTCGGCGAGAAGAGCATCGCGCCGAGGAGCAACGACGGTCCACGACACACCATCTCGCATCCGAATGGGCGATACATCTACAGCTTGCAGGAGCACAGCTCCATGGTCGACGTGTTCGAGCTCATCAAGGACGCTCAAGGTACACGTCTAGAATGGAGACAGGGTGTCAAGATCATTCCAAGGAGCGACGACGAAGGCCTTTACTGGGCCGACGAAGTGAGGCTCTCTCCTTCCTCGGTGCAGTCGGACGGCGAGTATCCGCTGTACATGTTTGCGTCGACCAGAGGTCTTGCTGCGGGCACAAAAGGGTGGGTCGCGGTCTTTCAGCTCGACAAGGACGGGTTCGTGGTCCCACAAGTTCGTGACTCTGCCGACGAGCTGGGCGAGGCGTTGTGTTTGTGGCAGACGCCCACTTCTGGCGGGTGGGCGAATGCGATCGAGCCAGCCCCTGTTTCATTACGCAACGTTCAATACGCTGCTCTGACGGACAGCGAGGTGGGTCAAGTACGCATGCTGCGATTGGACGTTGAGGATGTTTCCCGCGTATCGATCAAAGAAGTCGCCACTCTTGATCTGGGCAAGAATGCGAACGGCAAGCTGAGGGAGGCAGCTACCGCTGTCTGGATTTGAAAGATTGTGCAGAAGGACGGTACGCCCGCCTTGCCAAGCGATGCAACGCCGATGCTTTTGTTTACCCAAGTGAAGCAACGCTTTTGCTCACTAGTGTAGTCACATCCCACTTCTGAGTGCCACGCAATGCCAAGGCCTGAAAGAAAAGGATCGATGTGACCCACACTTTTGTCTGATGAAAGGGTTGCCATCTCATTGATCCTCGTTGCGCCAGATGTGCGGTTACATTGATACTCGCTGCGGGCCGATGGTGGGAGACTCAGGTCCGCAATCACAGCTGGCGTTGAGATTCCCTCGGGCTGGAGGTCCCACAATGGGCAGAGACCAGATGGGCACGGTGGGACGAGAGGGCGCAATAAGCGGGATGAAGGACGGGAGACATTGCCTCATTGCGGTTCATTGTTGGGATCAACAGGTGGGCGAGTGTGATCTGTTCTTCCAAGGCTGAGAGTTAACAACCACTTTTGACGACCATGCACCCTTCACTCGACCTTCTTTCTGCCCGTCTCCGACTTCGTCTTGAAAAGCTCCGAGAAAATTTTTGACCTTGAAGCGGTCATGAGAGGTATATAAGCCAGGTCTGTGGAATCAGAACCGGATCTTCACCAAAGCTGTCTTACCTTTAACATCCCTTACATCATCAAGCAGCGCTATCGTCAAGGCAATCATGCGGTTCCCAGTCATCAACGCCATGCTTGGCGTCGCTTTGATGGGACATTATTTCGTCATCGCGCTTCCTGGATTTCAATATGATCCGGAAAGAGATGATCTCGTCTATGTAGGTCCCAGTGACTCACACCACGAAGCAGAGCCGTCCCCAATGGACGTTGAAGCCTGGAACCACCACTGGAACTACCCCCCAGTGCCGAACGCACACTCCATCTCGACTCCTCCGTACGATTATCCATACTCGCCAAGCCATGACGATGTCTCACAACACGGCTCACACTCACCCTCGTCCACGTATCAAGATCCTTATTGGCACCAAGAGCCGGTGCAGCAGTCATCCCGTCAGTCGGCCGCGATGCTAAATGAAGGTCAGGAGAAGGAACAAGCTTCGTCATCAAGACCACGTAGACAGAAGGCAACTCCAAATCCACCAGAATTATACTACAAGGCAACTCTCGCTCGGGAGCCACAGTCTTTCGATAACTTCCTTGCGAGGAAGAATCCGCCCAAGCCGTCTATGAGTTTGCGATATATCCGATCGTTCGATGACCAAACGGCACGAACCCAAATCAGCCAGCTCCTAGGCGAAAAGTTTCGTTGGGCTACTGAGGCTGATATGAAGCCATACGATTCGGACGGTATGCGCGAACACTCGCCGTACATCCGCATCAGCCGCGTGCTTCCTCTTTACCATAAAGGTAGCCCGGATATTCGTTTCCACATGACGTCACACGTTGGTAAGGCTCAAACATCCAAAAAGTACCAGAACAGCGGCCTACAAGGTCGCGATTACTTCGCTGTGTGGGGTCTGCCCGAGACGGAAGAACCCTCAAGAGATGTTTATCTGTACGGAGCAGGCTTCATCGACCCGAAAGATTTCGACAATGTCAATGAACATGTCGGGCGGGTCCTTGGCGGCCTTGCGCGTGCACACTAGGACTTTCAGGACGCGTGGCAACATCTGGTCAAATTCGTCTGTTTGGCGGTTAATGGCATTACAGCAGAGCACTGCTTCTGGCCTTCTACTCTCGAGTATTGTCTCATCAATTAAAGTTTCACCCCCGTTCCTTCAGCCACCACTTTGTTTCTGTCCCTTCAATCACCTCTTTCACTTCTTTCAATCCAATTGCAACCTATTTTCAGCTTCATTAGCAGCACAATTGCATGAGAATCGATCGATACAGAGTCTCTCAAGAGCGCCTCGCCTTTCATTCAAGGCTGTTGAGCCAAGAGTCACCGCTTTGCTTCATTCGAGATCAATAATGTCATCTGACCTCAACGAAAGGCTCGAGTAGGGCTGTCTGCGTTGCAATCTCTACGATGTGGCTGATGAAGTGCTTAAAGCCGAGCTTATCACCCACATCTCATGTGGGTTACTGCATCACTCGCTTGGCTTGTTCCCACGGTGTAGTGATCCAAAGCCTCGTTTACGTGCATACATTGCTTTCTGTCACGCGATCATGAACGTTTAGTTGCCGCTCTTCTCAACCGACTGTACTCGAACTTCGAGCAATGTGACTGGACGCGAGCAAACAGAGCCGAGTCAAGGCGCAAGCAACGTTGCTCGGCTTTTCTCACACTTCGGCATCGTCCCAACCGGTGAGCCATCTTGAACTTTCAGTTGGACACAGTCGTTCCTATGATACAGAGGCGCTCGATCTGACCTTTACAGACCATCGCCAACTCTGAGAGGTCTGATATAGTCTATAGTGTCCGCCCTGCTCCCTCACTTATCCCGACGCCCATTCCTTCGCATCGATCCGTCTTCTTCCACTTGCCTCGCTTCGAAATGACCCCTGTCTTTGATGAGTACGCGCGGCTCATCCGAGCGGTGTATGCTCTTCTTTTCTTAGTCAGCCTCGCTCTTGCTCTACCTTCGGGCGTCGGAGGGAGAGGCCCAGGAAAGCCATTCAGATACGAATCGCTTCCGGCTCAGATCCATCGCCCAAATGCCGAGCATGACTTTTTGTCGCAGTTCAATGGCGGAAACCAAGATCAAGCGGCAAGCCTCGCCACTCCAAAGCCATCCCTATTGCCGAATCGAGGCTCGCCCTGGCCAGAACTCAGTCTGGCACAGCCACCACATGGTGCGTCTTCGAGTTCCAACACCCTCGAACAACAGTCAGCTCAGCACCAGCTTTTCACTCAGGAGCAACAATACCGTCAGTCGCTGTTACACCAGCTATTCCCGGATCCCAATGGCAAGTCAATTTGGCAACCATACCCGGCAGATTCCGAGCCTAACGAACGCTTGCATGTGAGCGACCATCATCCTTCAGCAGGATCGAATGCAGTCCACGTTGCTCCTCTCGCAGAAGGAGCCCAGGCTTCCCCATCTCAGGCCTCAGGTCGTTCGAATAAGCGTCAGTGGAGCCGACCCCAACGCCATTGGACTTCCGAACGGATAAAGGAGTACGAGGAATATCGGTATCGACAAAAGTATGACGAGCCCAAGGTGTTTCGATCGCTGCCCTTCACATTTCCTCCTGTTCCATACGGGCGTGGAGGAACGGTGAAGTACGTCGAGACAGGTGAAGACATTCGCAAAATGATCAACGACGAGATCTTTGACGGCAAGCTCAAGTGGGTACATCCGGAACACTTGCCAGAAACGACACACGCCGAACACAGGGCAAGATCTGGCCGCTTGAGCCGCCAACTGTTTTCGCTAACAATACCTGGTCCGGAAGGACCTGCAGAACCAGCGAGACAGCTTAGAATGCTCACTCACGGAGGCGCAAGTAATCAACGTAGAGCGAGAGCCGACCATTATTTGGCAGGACGCACTTATATGACGTTTTGGTCCCCGCCTATGCGAGAAGCCCCGGTGGGGCGCTCGACGGTGGTCCTCAGACATGGCGCAGGGTTTCTGGAAACGGAAGACTTGCAGCATGTCGATCAATTCCTTGAGAACAAGTACGCTGATTACTTAAAAGCTTTACGTCAAGCAGCATGATGCAGAAGGCGCATATGGCTCAGGTTGTTTCCCACACCTTCCTTATCGAATCACATTTGATTGCCAAACTTCTCGGTCACTTCTAAGTCTATGGGCAAAGCGCACCGATATGAAAGTATTTTTCAAAACACCGGAGCGGTGGCTAAATTCGGTGACTTCACTCTGTAGCTCGATTCGGTGGCTCGATGTGGTGGCTCAATTCTCGAACATTGCAGCTCAAAGCAAGAGTGAGAGCGTGTGAAGAAGCAGAGCTAGTCCACCACTCTTCATGGACTCTCTTTATTGTGGGTGTTTCGATACTCGTTCTGTACACCTTCATCTTTTACTTTTGCGTCTTCGCGAACGCTATCAAATGGTAGTCGAAGGGTCGGTTGGCCTCGCTATCTACTTTCCGTGGCCAATCGCACTTGCCGAGGTGACCATTGACTTCATACAATGTGGCCGGCAAACTGCACTCTAGTTGCTTTCGGCTCTTATCGCTCAGACCGGTTTCGACAGTCGACGTGCTCGTTGCAGAGGTATTTGAGCTCTGTCGAGAAGCCAGGCTCCCTTCCTCGAGCATTCTCACCTTTACATTCGCTTTCTCTTTGACTTCGCAACCACTCTTTCCCCGTCTGCCATACAAGCCGCTTTCTCAAGATGCTTCGTGAGACAATCGCGATTCGCAACAATTTGTTTCTACTATTGTTCTTCAAGCTCGCTATAGTCGTTGGACTGCCTGCAGGAGAGGCTCCGGAACAGCACGCAGAGTTTAGCCTAGCACCTTCGAGTGGGTCGCAATCTGTCAAATCAGAGCCAGTTGGCACGTCTCACACTCAGCTCCTTCCTCTTCCCCAGCAGCTGCCCCGTGCACTTCAGTCTCCGCCATCAGCACTTCAGCATCCGCTACGAGAATTTTTGTCTAACGAAGGACAATCCTTCTCGCATTGGCCAATCGCTGGTGCCAGAACTGTTACGCAGGATGCATCATGGATAGATTCTGGCTTGCTACAGGACAGAACGCCGCTCCAGTTCACACCAGAAGCTCAATCTTTAGCCGAATCGTTTCTGAACGATCCGCGTGCGTATAGTCAGGCTCAGGATCCGCTTGCTGCCGTGTGCGACGCTTCACTGCTCAACTACGTCACACGCCATCACGATACTCACACATTTGACAATGTCGTAGGCTCGAGCGGAGGATTTGGACCTTCGCACAGGCTGTTGGGTACAGCTGAACCGGAAACACCTTACACACGGCCCACTTCGATGCTGCCTGACACGTCAGTACGCCTCAATGTAGAACACATGGCCTCGACGTCAACCGAATCTCGTACACCTGAAGAGCAAGATCTACACGAATCTAGCATCTATGATTCGATCTTCAATGTGCCTCAAGTCCTCAGAGAATTGAAGTTCAGCGAACCACCTTTCGAAAGGCATAGAGGCGAACGTTTGCGCTACGTTGATTCGGAAGAATCGGTGCGCAAGCTGATCAACGAAGAGCTGTTCAACGGAAAGCTGAAGTGGGTCGATCTTGGTCTCTTCCCGCCTTCGTCAAATTCGAATCAGAGGAGAATGCTCTTTCGTTCAAGCCGCGTGCTGCCGCTGGAGATTCCCGATCCGATCGGATATGGAAGGAGGCGAAAGATCAGGATGGTCGTCCACGATGGAGCCTTGGCAGGGGCTGGAGTGTCCAACCAAGTAGGCCATCCTCTTCATCATAGAACTTACTATGTTTTCTGGTCGGTGCCTGAAGAACCAGTTCCTGTTTGGAAGACGCCTACTATTCAGCGACACGGCGCAGGCTTTCTGGAGGATGGAGACCATGACGAAGTCAACCGCTTCTTGGATGAAAAGTTGGCTGCACTCAGACAAGTGCACGAAGTGCCCAGATAGAATAGGCGAAACATGGTGTTGACGAATGCTGGGAGAATGGGTGAATTCGGTCCCACCGCGGGCTTTCGTCTCTCTCTCCTCGCCTTTCCCTTTGCAATTGTACGTTCTCGGCGCCTTTTTGTGATGTAATGAAGCTTCTTTTGTTCCACTACGCCGGCAGCTCCTCTTCATCGGTGGTTGAAGTGGGTCGCTTTTTTATTCAACGATGGCACCATCTGTCGCAAGCGGGTGTTGAGAGGCAGCGACGCCAGCAGAGGGAGAGAGCATAGAAGCATATGATTGCGGCAAAAGTGAGAGCGTACTCCTAGGACCCAAGGCTCCCGGACCCGCCGTGAGG
>MJEU01000137.1:0-38354 GCA_001748505.1 Sporisorium iseilematis-ciliati | reverse complement strand
GGGGGGTAAGGATGATGTTGGAAGCGGGAGAAAGGGTTAGGAGGAGGAACGCGCAGTGTGGACAGCGTGTCAAAAAAAGTGAAGAAGCGAGAAGCTTGGGAGAAACGGGCGCGTGCGAAAGGTTGGTCTGTGCTCGAATTTTTCAAAGGTGTTACACCGACATGAAGCAAATTCGGTAAAAGGCGCAAGAAAAGCCCGTGCACGAGCAGGAAGGTGGAGGTTTGAACGGCAAAAAAAAACTATCGCAGCAGCTCGGCTCTTTTTTGTCTGACACACGACACTCACCCTCGACGAGAAGAGCGGCTGACTGAAGGTCAAGGAGTTGAGATCCCGCCGACTCGGTTGAGGGAGCTGATGACGAAGGGGGAAAGCCTTCCAAGCGGGTGGACGTTTAACGCCGCACCTTGAGAGGGATATAAGATTGCGACTCGACCTTACCCGCAACGCTATCCCCTCACTACCACCAATTTTCCCCGCCCGCTCATCCCCACCCACAAACAATCGCCCAAAATGCCAGCCACCGCAGGTTCGTATGCTCCTCTTCTCCTTCGTCAATGCCTTTCTCGTCCCGCGGTTTCCAAGACTGCCTTTTCGCGATTCACCACCACCACCACCGCCGCCCAACGAACCATCGCAACGACCCCTCGCAAGCGCACTGGCTTACACTTGTCTCCACCTCTTCTGCCACGACCTTTTTCCACCTCGTGCCTCTCCCGCTTCCCGCCAACCGCAGAGACCGCCAGCTACCGTCTTAACCAGTAAGCTCCTCCTCCCCCGTCTCTTCCCCCTCCCTTTCCTTTCTCTCGCCTCCAATCACTAACCTTTCTTCGTTGCAGTGTGATGCTCCGCGTCAAAGACCCCAAGATCTCGCTCGACTTTTACGAAAACGTCCTCGGCATGGACCTCATCGACACGCACAAGGCCGACGACTTCACGCTCTACTTCCTCGCCTACCAGCACCAGAAGGGCGTCACCCAGCGTGGGGAGCGGGAAGCGATCCTCGAGCTCACCCACAACCACGGCACCGAAAACGACGCCAACTTCAGCTACCACAATGGCAACCAAGAGCCTAAAGGGTTCGGCCACCTGTGCGTCAGCGTCGACGACATCCACGCGGCGTGTGAGAGGTTCGAGAAGCTGGGGGTCAAGTTCCAGAAGAAGTTGACGGATGGCAAGATGAAGAGCATCGCGTTCATTTTGGATCCTGTGAGTGCTATAGACAGAGTAGAAGGGTTAGAGGAAGGCGAAGAGGAAGGGAAGAGAAGATGACTGACCATGACAATGCTTTGTATTTACGATGATGACAGGACAACTACTGGATCGAGATCATCTCGACCTCCAAGCCCCAGTAAGCGTCGCGACTCAGGGGATGGCATCAAAATTGAAATCCTTTTCCCCTACTACCTCCCCTTGTTCTGCTCTGTGGCGTGTGCGCGATGTGACGTCGAGCTTGTGTGACGCTGATGTGAATTGATAGGTGCCCGCTCGTGAGCAGAATGAGGAGGGGGTATGCGGACCAAGGTCTTCGCTCAAATGCTGACCATCCGACCCTTTCCCACCCCCCTCTCACAGACGCACAAAGATCTAAACACATCACACGACACACACCTCCCATCAAGCCACGTACAATCCATTCCATTCCACTCTACACCCCCGCCAACCCCGCCACAAACCTCCTAACCACCTCTTTACCCTTCACCAAGTTCCTCTGCCTCAACCTCTCATTCGGCAAATGAGCACTATCGCTACTCTGCCCCATCGGCAAATGCACCGCCCCCGCACCCAGCTCCTTCTCCAGTATCGCAATCGCCGGAATACTCCCTCCCTCCCTGATCACGATCGGCTCCGCGCTCCACTCCTCCTTCACCGCTTGCCGCAACAGCTGAAAGTAGCTGCTCGTCGCACTACCCAGCCACCAATCCGCACGGTGGTCGACGTGCACACTGACTCGGTTGCGGCCGGACGAAGCTGGATAGAGCCCGTCAAAGGTCGCGTTCACGTGCTCCTTCAGACTCGCTTCGATGCTCGGCAGGTCTTGATCGGGCACCAGACGCAGCGAGACCTGCGCGCTGACCGTGGAAGGAATGACGGTCGAGTTGCCCGGTCCTGAAACGCGAATGTTGTGCACCGAAAGCGAAGGGTTCCGCCACTTGGCCATCAGACTCTCGACCGTCTCCCCCTCGTTCGCTGACCCGATCGACTGCTTGATCCGAACGATATCGCTGTACGCTTGCACCTCGTCATCGCTCGTCGGCCGGACGGAATTGTAGAACCCAGGTAGCGCTACTTGCTCACCCTCCCCCGTGAGACGAGCAAGCAGCTTAACCATGTCAACCATGGGCTCGCGAATCGCTCCACCTTCGACACCGGAGTGCACGTCGCGGTCGCCGCTTGCTACGCTGACTGTTGCGCGTACGACGCCGCGCAGACCGATGGTGAGACAGGGTGTCTCTTCATCCAGCCAATACGAGTTGGAGAGCAGCACAACGTCGATTGGACCAATTTCACTCTTGTACCGCCTGACGGCTTCGACGAACCCAATCGATCCGTTTTCTTCCTCGCCCTCGATGAGGAATACGACGTCCGAGTAGAGGCGACGTGTCGAGAGCAGCTGATGCACTGCACACGCTGTCGCAAGGATCGGGCCCTTGTTGTCCGACACACCGCGTCCGTAGAGATATCCATCCCGTCCGTCGAGCGTGAAAGGGTCGGACGTCCAGCTGCCTTCCGCTGCGATGCAGTCGTAGTGGCCGTAGAACAGGCATCGTCTCTTGCGTCCCGGTCGAGATGCTCGCCCGTCGTCGTCTTCTCCACTTTCCTTGGGCTGCTCGGAAGGGTCCTGCAAACGGTCGAACATGATCGACCCGCTCAAACCTTCACTTTCATCCTCTTCTTGCTCTTCGAGCGCATCCCGGTCCACGCTCAAGAACGACTCGGAAGAGTCTGAAGACGCAGCAGTGGAAGCAGAGGCTGAGGTCGATGTTGAAGTGCTCCTCGAGCGGTCATAGTTGGCAGCTGCGGTACGGCGTCTTCTCGATCGATACGCGTTGGCTTTGAACGTCGCTAACACCAAAGGGTTGGTGCCGACGGGATTCGGAAGCACGCGGGCTTCCGCTCCAAGCTCCTGGAAACAGGTCTTGAGGAAATGCGCGGCTTGTCGACAGTCCTCCCTGTGCTCTTCGCTCGCGCTGATGCTTGGATACGAGATGAACTTGCGTAAGAGCGACCGCAGAAGCGGCCATTGTGCGGATGCAGTCTCTGCATTTCCGCTGGTCGAGGCTGCAGCGAGTATGGACGCGGCTTCGTTACCGACCACGTTGGCTGGCGTCTCGGCGATGGCAATGGGTGTTGAGCTGAGCTGAGGAGTCGCATTCTCGAGCGACAGTCGCTCAGCTTCTCGTCGGAGCGCCGCTGTCGCTGGGTCTCTCGCCACCTGAGCAGGCACAGTGTCCCAGATCTTGATCAGATTATCGCTGGATCCTGTGATCAGCTGCGAGACTTTAGTCGCCTCCTCGCTAGCTTCTCCTACAACACCCGCTGCACTTCTGATCTTGGCCAGCGACAACACGATCCCATCATGCGCCTGCACCCTACTGATGCACCTGAAAGATCGATCCCAAGTGTGGACTTTGCCATCCGCGCCAGCCGTAAACAGCAATCCAGACTCTGGACACGTCTCGAGGCAGATCACGTCGTCTGTGTGTGCTCGAATGGTGCGCACAAGAGTGCACGTTTCGAGGTCCCAGACTTCCACTTCTCCGCCTTGCAGCCCAGAGAACAGCGTCGTCTTCCACGAGGCGAGTGCGAGAACAGCATTCCCATCGGCATTGGGACTCTCGAGCGTCGCAAGTAATGAGAGCCCAGAACGAGTTGCGTGCCAGAGCTTGATTGTCTCGTCGCCGGATCCAGATGCGAGGACGGTCGGGTGCTCGGTGTCGCCCTCGAGAGTGAGAAGAGCAAGGCAGTAGACGTAGCCGAAATGAGCCGAGGTGACAGAAGAGGTGGGTGGGATGAGGAGCGTACGAACGGAAGCAGAGGCAGGGTCGACAGTAGTTTCCAATGAATCCACTGCTGGAGAAGGAACAGCCGCGTTGTCGAGACGTTGTGATGCGGCATTCAGAACCTTCTCTGTCGCCCTTGCTGTACCGAGAGCTCCGTTGGTGTCATTGAGGCGATGGTCGGAATTGGAAAGGGGCGCAGTCTTCTTGTGTGTAGTAACCTCGGTGCTGCTGAGCGCTGATACGCCAGAGGGTCTTGTGGCACCTCGTGTAGGCGTCGATGTACCTGCGGTGCCCATTCCTGATCTGCTGAGTGCTACGGGAACCGAGTCGAAGAACTTGTGCGGACGAGAGACGAGGTCCGGCGTCGAGATGATGGGGCTGTCAGCACCGATAGAGGCGCTCGTCGCTGCTTTGCCAAAAGCATACTGATCCACGGACTGGCCGTTTGATTCTGCGGTGCCTCTGCTGCTGCGCTTTTGCTTGTCGAACCCGGCCAGACAGATCCACTGTATCGACGTCGACTGGCAACCGATATACAATGTCTCCAGCACAGCACACCACTTGAGCGCAAAGATGTCGCCCACGCTGTCTTCTGCTGGATAGACTACGAAGAGCGGGGTGTTGGTCAGGGCATCCCAAATGCGAACCGTATTGTCACCAGACGAGCTGAAGAGCCAGCCCTTCTCCGGCGCTAGTTCGAGCGCGAGCACGCTTCCTGTGTGCCCTTGTAGTTGTGCAATGGACTGGAACGTGCTGAGATCCCAGACATTGATGTAGCCCTCTTGTGAGCCCGAGTAGAGCAAGTTGTGACGTTCATCTACGGCCAAGGAGAGGACAGAGGAGTGGTGGTTGATCGTGTGACCGAGCAGCGTACTCGTCGAAGCAGAGGATGAGCCATTTGTGCGGGAGCTCGCGGACAACGACGAGACTCCAGCTAGCCTGGCCTGAGCTAGGCTGGAGATGTTGTCCGTCAGCTGACGGGATGAGGAGGAGGGGCGGTTGAGGAATTGTTCATAGTGAACATTGGGCGAGCACATGCTGAGTGTGCATTATCGTGCTAAATGTGAAGGAACGAAGCAGGGGAGCCCTTGTGGAGGTGATGGTAGAGCCGAAAGTGGGCTGCGTTCGTTCGTGGTTGTGATCTTATAAAAGACCACCGCTGATGTAGGACGAAGGCCAGGAGTACGAGGTCACGAGGTATGTACGGTTCGAGTAAAGCCTAGGGGAGAGATGCTTGATGAATGACTGGAATGTGCGCTGCGATTCGATGTGGGCGAGAGTGGCAGCTCGTTCAGGGTCCTGTAGCCGTGTGAAGGTTGTGTGTGTTGTGTTGGTCGTTGGCAGCTGTTTGAGATGGTGTCATTTGAGCTTTCAATTGTCACACGATAAGACGCCGCATGCCACCCGATCCAGTCACAATTTTAGCCAACGCAGCCCGATTCGACAATATGCGGAATACGGGAATGAGCTCTTAAATTTCTTCGCTGTCTAGCAAAAGTGACACTTTTTCAATCAACCCTCTCTTCTCCCCACCAACCCACCAATCCCTATACCCTTTCAAAAGCCATCGTTTTGGCACTTCAAGCTTGACCAGCTTCGAAAGTCACCCTCATCGCCAGCATGCCGAGCGCCAGGGCGTCGTCGTCCTCATCAGCGGCAGGGTCCAAGCTCACCAAGCTCGAGTCGGCACTCTATCGAGCAGCTCAATCCTCACCAGGCGGCATCATCACACAGGACCAGATCTCGGATCAATTCAAACATGAACAGATCGATGATCAGCTCAACGCCATCAACGGCCTGCTCAAGAAGAGTCTTTTCACCGTACAGACCCTCAATGGCTCCATCCAGTATGCGGCCACCGCAAAGGCGGAAGCGAGCATGATGGGCAAGCTCGATGAAAACGAAACGCTAGTCTACTCGCACATCAAAGACGCACGCAACGAAGGCATCTGGACCAAGCAGCTCAAAGCTCGGACCGGGCTGCATCAAACCATTATCAACCGATGCCTCAAGTCGCTGGAGCAGAAGCAGCTCGTCAAGGCGGTCAAGTCGGTCAAATACCCGACCAGGAAGATCTATATGCTGTTCGGTCTCACTCCGTCCATCGAGCTTTCCGGTGGTCCTTGGTACACCGACAATGAGCTGGATACCGGATTCATCAACGAGCTGTCTATGGCTATCCTCAACTTCATCCGTTCCAAGTCGTTCCCAAAGAATGGCCAATCGCGGGCCTTGTTTCCCACCAGCCACACACCGCAGCTTCCTTCCGCCAGCTCGATTCATTCATACCTTCGTAGCTCCGGCTTGACCGAGACAGAGCTTGAAGTCGAACATGTGGTCTCACTGCTCGATATCCTTGTATATGACGAGCAGATCGAAAAGATCCCAGTCCTTCCGTTTTCGTTTGGTGGGATGGGCGGTGGACTCAATGGATTCGATGAAGAGGACCAGGACTATTCAGATTCGGGTCGCTCTACTGACGGAAGTGGGTCGGATAGTGACAGTGCCAGTGGCTCGGATAGCGAGTCGTCCGCTGAGGAGACGGGTTCGGAAAGTGGTCGTCGTAAGACAAAGGTCAAGAAGGAACGCAGCCGTGGTGCAGAAGAGGACAGCGACGAAGAAGACGACGGGCCTGTTACTAGCGGCAAGCGCAAGCGGTCTTCCGCCAAGTCTTCGTCACGGAAGAAGAGCAAATCGAGCAAGTCATCGTCCAAACGCAGCAAATCCAAGGACAGACACAGCAGTCGATCCCGGTCTCGATCACGGTCACGCTCCCGATCTCGTTCCCGCGCACCCTCCTCGGACGAAGAAAGTGGATCCGAATCCGACGCCTCTTCCGCATCTTCCTCCTCCTCCGACAATGGACGCAGACGCAGGAAGAAGCGCTCCAACGGCAAATCGTCCTCGCACCGCAACTCAGCCGCTGGTGGGGGAGAAATTGTTCCCTTCGTCTACAGAGCCATTCGACCGCACTCGGTCAAAGTTGGATGGACAGAAACGCCCTGTGGACACTGTCCCGTGTTTGACTTTTGCGACGATACCGGACCGGTCAATGCCGAATCCTGCCAGTATTATGGAGGCAAGGAAGACGAACTCGGACGCAAATTGACGAATGGGTGGATCGATACTATTGCCTATGATGATGAGGATGAAGACGAGGATGAGGAGGTAGATGAGGAGGGTAAAGACGACCTCGAGTGAAGGAGGTGGGTGAAGGTAGCATTGGCGTAAAGTGCAGCCCCACACTATCGTTGTCGCATGATCGCCGAGCTCGCTTTCCGGCAGCACAGCACAGCAATGCATTTCCTTTTTGTGCGTCCTTTTGTCTTTCGTCTGTGGGAGTGACCCGCTGAACGGCCTTTGCAGACAGTGAGGCGTGAACCTCGAGCGGTGAAGGGGGTTTACCGGTGAGTCCCGATAGCCTTGTTCTTGGATTGCGGCGTCTAAAAGCTTTGAAGTGCAAGCTTGATGAAACGAGATACTTATGGTAATGGTCTAAAAGGGACTCAGGCTCGGAGTCGTGCTTGAGAGTTCGGCTTCGAGAGTGCTTCCGACGCGCTTTGCAGATTCGGTTGTCACAAAATCTTTTTCACTTGTCCAAATGAAGCTCTGAGCTGTCAAGTGGGCGTTGAACATGCAGGGGGGTCAAAGAGCCTTTGTAACAACCTCTTCTTTGTCTCGCCGCCGGCTCCACCGGTAACCTTTTGTTCTCGGAGTGGCATTGTCGAGCTAAGTCAGCAGCAAGGCGATTATCGTGAGCTAAGTCTCTGAGTTGGGTTTGACACCGATGGCTGGACTCAATTCTGACCATCGCAGCTCGCGGTGTTTTACAAGACCGTCAGTGCAGTTTTTGGTATGCAGGTCGACGTGAGCATCCGGGGACACGCATTGCATCAGCCTACGGCATCGGCTTCACCTGGTCCGAGGGTGTGCCAAGAAGCGTGATCGAGCAGTTGTGCCTGTGCGTTGCAGTCGTTGTCATGACTACAATCGACTGCAGAGTGTAGCGCCAAAACCAGCACTGCAGATCTGCCTTGCCTTGCACCCCTGGCTCATCTCTCCTCCGTCAACGAGGTGGGGAATAAAGGTTTCATCTCGGAGCGGCGCTGTACCTTTTGTAACGGAGTCGGTTGCTACGCCCTTGTGCCTGTGGTTATCTCTCTGATGAGCTGGATGAAAGAGACGGCTGTAACGTGGTGGAGTTACAACCCACAGACGTGCTTACGATTCCGATTGAGGCCCGCCAAGCCGAAAGTCTCAGATTGGGTGCTCTGCTTCGAGCTCGAGGTTGCGATTGAAGCTTGTGTCTGTGCACTTGTTGGGGAAGGTGTGGACGTGCGACAGGAAGAGAAAGGTGCTCTGACTGTGGCAGGTGCGAAAGGTACATAAGGCGACCATCTTTGGCCCCCTCTCAGCCGCTCATTCACCACCATCCCGTTCCACTTTTCTCACTCCCAATTCTCCCTCGTCTTCTCTCTTGCACTTCCAACGTCTTGCTGGACAAGACCGCTGCTCATTGCATCTCTTTTTGCACTCGCCTTTTTGGTCATCACTCCGATTTAATTCAACACCACCGCGTCGCGATATCAAAAATGGCCTTCAAGCTCAACATCGGCCTTTTGGCCCTCTCTCTTTCGCTCTCGCTCGTCAACCTCGATGGCGCCAGCGCCGGAATGGCCACTAGATACTGGGATTGTTGTACGCCAAGTGCCAGTTGGAGTGGAAAGGCTCCAGTGTTTTCCCCTGTCGACGTTTGCGAGGCTGATGGTGTTACTCTGATCGACCCTAAGGAGGCCAACTCTGGTCGCCAGAGTGGTTGCAACGGTGGCAACATGTACATGTGCAACTGCCAGCAGCCTTTCGACGACGAGACCGACCCTACTTTGGCTCTTGGCTTCGCTGCCTTCACCACTGGTCAGGAGTCCGACACCGACTGTGCCTGTTACTACGCCGAGTTTTCGGGCGATGAGCAAGGCAAGCCGATGAAGAAGAACAAGCTCATCTTCCAGGTCACCAACGTCGGCGGTGACGTTCAGAGCGGCAACATCGACTTCCAGATCCCCGGTGGTGGACTGGGTGCCTTCACCCAGGGCTGCCCCAAGCAGTGGAAGGACAGCGCCTCCGACTGGGGTGAGACCTTCGGTGGTGTCAAGTCGGCCGACCAGTGCAGCAACCTGCCCAAGCCTCTCCAGGACGGCTGCAAGTGGCGCTTCACCAGCTGGGGTAACAACCCGAAGATCGAGGGCAAGCCTAAGCGTGTCAAGTGCCCCAAGAGCTTGATCGACCGCTCGGGCTGTCAGCGAAAGGACGACAACACCGTCAGCCCTTACTCGGGCAAGGTTGACCCCTCGAACGGACCTGCTCCGGCTCAGTACAAGCGTGACCGCAGCGTCTGCATGGGCGGCGGCAAGAAGCAGAGCTACGGTCCTGGCCCTGCTACGGGTGCTGAGGCTACTATCGGCACTGTCCCTGGTGGTGCCGACGGTGCTGGCGAGCAAGGCAAGCCTGAGGGCTACGGCGCCAGCCCTGGTGGAGCCGTCGCCGGAGCCAACGCTGACGGTAGCAACCCTGCCCCTGGTGCCAACGCTGACGGCAGCAACCCCGCTCCTGGTGCCAACGCTGATGCCAACAACCCCGCCCCTGGTCCCGACGGTACCCAGGAAGGCTACGGCGCTCCCACTCCTGGATCTGACGACCACAGCCACGGCCACGGCCACAAGAAGCACAAGGTCTGCAAAAGATCGCACTAATTTCTAAATCTCTTTACATATCTTTTCACGTTTTCGTCGTCATCTTATCTTACTTCACTCTCCAAAATCTTTTGCTCTTCACGATCGCCTTAGCTTTCGTTGTTCATGACAATGCTTTCACGTTTTTATCCCCCTTTCACCATGATCTGCGTGTGGATACAGTGCGTAGTCTCTCAGTGAGCTTAGAGGATCCAGAACGAGATTGGGCCTGCATGTTTCGTCGACGCTTTCAGCTGAGGTTCCTGTCTTCCTTCCCTTAGATTGAGTCATGCTGTCGCTGATGTTGACAAATGCCACGTGGTCGACCTTTTAAGACCGAGACGACTCCGGTCCGACGTAACACCTTACGAATTTCTCGGGTTTATGCGCTCGGCAGGCGAAAAAGTGACGTGACTGGAGCTGAGTTAAGCACGCGAGCGAGGATAACTCAGCTGACTCGAAGCGAAGGCGGCAGCTCGCGATGTGCTCAGACGGAAGGTTTCAAGCGGGAAGGCTGAAGCGGGCTCGACTCGTGGCTGCAAACAAAAAAAGCCGCCGCTAGAAGAAACGAACTCTGAACGCCGCTTTTGAAAATTTCAGCTTTCATCCTCCGCGGATGGACGGGCAAAAGATCTCCACCTTGTGTTGCTCAAGTCACAGAGTCACCAACTGCCGTGTGTGACTTTTGAGAAGAAAGAGAGCTGCTTAGCTGAGATCTGAGAGATTGAACCCTTGTCGAAACTAAACTTGAGTTCGCCAACTTTCCCGCTTCCATCCTTCTTTCCTCTCTCTACCACACTCATACTCACACGGCAGCTGCTAGCCATTCTTCCTGGAACCGCTCATAGGACTCGTGGATCGTATAGCGTAGAAGCGCAGTGCAGCAACGCAAAGGATCTCCACTCTTCGACTCGATACCCAAGGAACGGCCCTACTCTACTGCTCCATATACCATGTCGACTTCACTGCCTCGTTCAGAGGGCTCTAGCAACAGCGCTCAGCAAAGCTCGTCTGTTTCCACTTCCAACTCGCTCCTCGACCTCCTCGCTGGCGCCCCTAATCGTGTCACCTCGCCCTCTGCTTCGGCAGCAGGGTCTACTCGCTCGCTCGAATCCTCTCTCGCACAGCAACCAGAGACATTCGCATCATCATCCTCCGACGCAGCTGGAACCGATACGCAAAAGCCATCCATCATGTCGAGCCCTCCGCAGCCGCAACAGCAACCACAACCCTCACAGGATGCCATCTCCAGGATGCAGCATTTCTTGCCTCCATCGTCTTCTCTAGTCACAGTCTCGCCTGGCTCTCGCAGCGCAGACACCAAGGACCCCATTCAGAGCTCGCAAAGTGACGAGTCGAGACACTCGCGAACAGTCCTTCTCAGCAAAGCGCTCCAACCGCCACCATCACCACCTAGCTCCGTCAGTAGCTTTTCCGGTCGCAAGCCACACCAATCCTCCTCCGGTTCTCGCTCACCCGTCACTCGTTCTCCACCATCCCCCGAAAGCGTCTCCAAAGCAGCGCCAGTAGCCGACACCATCCACGCTGCTGTCTCGGACACAATCACCTCGGCCGTTCACGAGGCCGTCTCGGCCAACCTTGCTTTTGGCTTCCAGCAGTCCATCGAGAGCAGCATCCCTCAGCAAGTAGAGCGACTCATCTCTTCCACAGAACTCAAGACGGAGCTTACACGCAACATCGCGCAAACCATCTTGCCGGCTGTGCAGCGCACCGCCATGGAGGTCGTCAGCCGCGTGCTTGCTCCTCACTTTGAAGAGGTCATGATGCAAGTCTCTGACCGCGTCGAGCGCACCATCGTGTCCGAGCTCACTAACGTCCGAAAGACGCTCATTGCCGAGCAAAGCAGTTCGGCCACAGAGACAGAGAAGGCGGTCAAGGCGATCGAGAAACAGGTTCAGGACGTGCTCGAGCAAGTCAAGGGTCTCAAGTTGCAGCCCGCCAACGGAATTACGGGGTCAAGAAGCGAAGACGCTTCACGCGCGACGATCAAGCCCAATGGAGTTCCTCGACCCGTCTCTGCCGACGAGCTGTCCGAGGCAGAACCTGCTCCAGCAGTCAAGGCTCGCGACTTCTCCAAAACGAACGGCAAGGCAATTAATGGCACAGCATCCAGCGCGACTCAACAAAACGCTGCCCTCTCAACACCTCAGCTCCCAAGCAAGTGCCGCCTACCCGAACGTGTCGCTGTCATTGGCGCGGGTCCCGTTGGCTGTCTCGCTGCTCTAGCCTTTGCCCAGCGTGGATGCAAAGTCGACATCTTCGAATCGCGGCCTGATCCGCGCACGCACGAGGCAGTCGCACGTGCCTCGCAGCGCAGCATCAACCTCGCTCTCTCCACTCGTGGCATCACAGGTCTGCGCAGTGTCAGCCTCGTCGGTCTCGGCAAGTACGCTCACACTGGCAAGGATCTCGCTGATCTGGTGCTCCAAGAGTCGGTGCCGATGAGAGCCAGAATGATCCACGTCGTCACCAAGCGCGCCGCAGACGGCAAGGAAGCGCAGGTCAAGGAATTGAGCCAGCTGTACAGCACCAAGGGGGAAAGCATCAACTCGGTCGATCGTGGCAGGTTGAACAATATCTTGCTCGACCATGCCTTGATGCATCCGAACGTCAACGTGCACTTTGAGCACAAACTTCAGAGTGTCGACTTTGACCATGACTCCAAAATGGCAGCAAAGCGGGCTGCATCGCCTGCGGCCAATGGTGCCGCCGCCGCCAAGAAGTCGACTCGAGGCAACAACACCACCGGTGGTGAATCTTCCGCCGACGAGTCGATTCGTCGCAATGGCAAGGGCAAGCACGCACCAACCAAACGCAACGCTGGCCATCAGTCAGCAGGAACCTCTGCAGCCGATCGCGTGCGACTCGACTTCGACGTGCACAGCAACAACCAGCGCATCCCCAAAACCACCAACACGCACTACGCCTCCTTCGTCGTCGGCTGCGACGGCGCCCACTCGTCGATCCGCTCCGCCATGGGCAGCCTCATCCGCATGCACTACACGCACAACTACATCGACACTGGCTACGTCGAGCTCTCCATCCCGCCTCGCACCTCCCTATCTTCCGGCTCGCGCATCCGAGGATCCGGCGGAGCCGACGGCAAGCCTGGCGGACACGACGCCTTCCACCTCGACCCGAACCATCTGCACATCTGGCCACGACACTCGTTCATGCTCATCGCGCTGCCCAACTTGGACGGCAGTTTCACGTGCACGCTGTTTGCGCCGTTCAAGATGTTTGCATCCGAGCTGTCGACCAAGCATGGTATCTTGGAGCTGTTCCAGGAGCATTTCCCCGATGCATTGCCGCTGATTGGCGAAGACAAGCTCGTCGAGTGTCTCACAACTCGTCGAGCCAGTGCACTGGGGAGCGTCCAATGCGATCCGTACCACTACAAGGATCGAGCCGTGCTGATCGGCGATGCGGCGCACGCCATGCTGCCCTTCTACGGCCAAGGCCTCAACTGCGGCTTTGAAGACGTACGCGTCATGTTCGACATCATCGACGACCACGAATCGCTCGAATCGGCTCTCGACCACTACACCAAGCAACGTCATCCAGACTTGGTCTCGATCTTGCAGCTGGCAGAGCAGAACTACCGCGAGATGGCTCACTCGGTCGTATCCTGGCCTTACCTGTTGCGCAAGAAGCTGGACGGTCTGCTGATGACCATTCTGCCCTCGAGCATGTGGAGCAGCTTGTATGCCATGACTACGTTTAGCAACTTGCCGTACTCGACGGTGGTCAGGACGGAGAAGCGCCAGCAGAGGATTCTGGGTCATGTTGCGCTCACTACGGTCGTAGGGGTTATGACGGGTGCTGCGGTGGGAGTGTATAGGACGAGGGGTGTTTGGCAGCCTGTGACCAAGGGGTGGATCGAGGCGGTTCAACGTAAGCTCTGATCATCCACTCGCAATTTTCATACATGCTTCATCTCATCTCACGTCAAGAGTCTGTGCCTTTTGACTGATCAGTCTGCGTCCGTTCTACACAGTTTTGAGATTCCAGCATGTCATGAGAGCGGGCTAACGATTCTACAATGGCGGTTCTTTTTGAACTTTCCTTTCGCCGAACAGAACGGTGACGTGGGAAGGTCTGTTCGTGACTGTTTCGTGAGCATCAATGACATGTCAACGGGATCACACTCTGTTTTCGTGACTTTGCTATTGCTTGGCCTTGCTGCCGTCACTTGTTCACTAAAGCGGGTCCATACCCGTGTCCGCTCTGTCATCCCGAAAAGCACAGCAGTCACGATGACATGAAATCAGAGTTCACGAAGAATCGAAGGACAGTCCGCTTGGACTTGCAGTGTATCACGCTTTCATTCGGCGAAAGGAATAAATCCATATCGAGTCCCTAATCAAGCCAAAGCACATTTAGATACGGTAAGCATCCATAGCAGCACCGATCCTCGCAATCTGCCCGTTCGTGAACAGCGTCCTGCACGACTCATACGAGTAATCCATGTGCGAGTGGATACTGTCCACGCCTCCTCCCGAGCAGGAATCCTGACTGCTCGGGCAACCTCTTGTCACCGTCGATTGGGGAGGAGTATCGTCGACGTAATCGCCGTTACCCGTGCAACCGCCTTGGAAGACGTGGTAGAGACCTGCCCAGTGGCCCACCTCGTGGACGAGCGTCTTACCGGTGGCGTAGTTGGTGATGGGTCCGCCTGGGTATGTCTGCCAGTCGAGGACGATTCCGTCGTTGCTTGGGTTGGAAGCGTAGTTCCAGGGGAAAGTGGCGTATCCGAGGAGACCGGAGCTGCCAAAGCTGACAGTGTAGACGTTGAGCGCGTTCGCACCGCCCTTGCGAAGAGCGGACTTCATGGCTCGCTCCTGAGAGGTGCCCTGGTTGACGTTGTTGAACCAGTCCGAGTTGACGGTGGTATCCGTTCCCGCGAGGTAGAAGGTGAGGCCGGTTCCTGCGTAGTTGTTGTTCATGATTGTGATTTGCTGGTTGATTGCGGAGGAGGAGATCTTGCCGTTGGTGCCGTCGGTGATGAGGTGGTAGTAGATGGGGATGTTGGCCGAGATGGCTGCAGCAGAGGCCGAAGCGGATTTGGAGAGCGAAGCGCCAGAGCGTGATGCGGCGATGCGGTTACCGATGGCTTGTTCGACAGAGGCAGGAGCGGTTTCGTGGCTACCGCAGAGCTTGACCTCGGAGGGAGCGGCGAGGGCGGCTGGTGCCGCAACGGCGAGCGCGACGCCGATGTAGAGGGCGAAGGTTCTGAACTGCATCTTTTGGGGCGGGTGAGGGTGATTGAGTGAGAGAACAGAAGAGAGTGGAGAGGCTTGAGTGGAGAATTGAAGACGACAAAGACGTTTGAAGCAACTTCTTATAGCTTTCGTGATACAAGCCGTTGCCAGCTTGATCTGCTTTGGAGGTGACCGGTTGGCTGTATGCTACGCGGTATGCTACCCTAGAGACACTTCTGCTTGCTTCGCTGGCCTCGTTCGCATCGACGACAACGCTGCACGGCTTGCCTCCGCCGCTGGCACTCCAGACGTCGCGCGCAACTCTGCCAACGATGTCGTCTGACACTTCGCAGCCATCTCCGCAATCACGTCAGTCGCTGTCGACCAAACTTCCCATCGCGAGCACGGAACACCTCTCGCCGGTCTGTGATAGGCTTCGACGGCTTTGTTCGGAACCACTTCTTCCGTTTGACTAGCTCCATCGGCCATCTCGATTGAGACGAAAGGAAGAAGAATGGAAGAAGGTATCGAGCACAGCTGCTTGACAAGGCGAAGGAAGTGGACCCTGAACTAAAATTACAAGCGACTTTTCTTGGCAACCACGTTTGACAGCCTTATCTGGGCTCGCACGATGCGGGATGTGAACTTTAAGAAGATCGCAGCGGGTTGCTGTTCGGATTGAGTCGATCCGTAGCGTTACTGTGCGCTAAGTGAAGCCTCTATCGTTTGGAGCAACGACCCGGCGAAGCGGAGAATCGGCGAAAGCAACGAGCAGTTGCCACGAGAGGGAAAGGCGCTAACGAGTGAGGCTTGCCGAGGTAGGCCTCGGAGAAGCAACGTCCAAGCGAGCCTACTCGACCGCCGACCTTTCTTCCTCCCCCATCAAAGCCGGAGGAGCGTGACCTTTCCTGTTCGTCCACAGCACCTTCACAGCATACATGTAGGCTCGTAGACCCGTCAAAGAATAGAGACGAGATTAACAGCACCGCTCTGTCTTGCTGAGTCACGGGTACGTCGAAGACCGGGCGTGAAAGGCCGCCGGACACAGCATACAGCGTACAACCGCGGCGTTACGGCAGATGTTGCTCGACACAACGCATGAACGTAAGCGAGCAACAACGAAAGGGTCTGTCTTCCATCAAGAGATGCATCACAGAGTCTCGATCAGGAAGGTCAATGCATCGCTGTGCACTGTTGGACTTGACCTGCAACTGCGCGCCTAAATTGTGCATGAGCGCCAAGACTTTTAGCCGCTTTTGCCTTTTAGCGTTCGCTTAAGAGGGCCACTCTACCGACTTTGGTTGCTTCTTCCTTCCTCGGAGGCTTCACTTCCGACCGACTGTGGTTCTGGAAGCTTTAGACGAGGCCTGAAAGTTGGAGCGGAGCGGAGTTGAGGTGGCGCGTATGACAGCGATTGTCAGCAATGTGACAAAGTGGATTGTCGGCGATCTCTTCTGGAGAGCGTTGTGGTTTAGTGATGAGCATTGGTTTGCAACTCGATTGAGCAGTAGCGTCTCGCACCCGTCATCAATCGCATAATGCGAGGACAGTAGATGTCAAGAGAAAACCCCAAAGCCGTGCAGCAGTGAAAGCCGTCGATGTCCAGATTGTCAGTGGTGTCACATGAGTGACTCTGTCCAGCTGTGCGAAGTCACGGTCGCGCTCACCGTGGTCACACCGTCACAAAAAGCTGTGTCAATGCACATTCGACAATGCTAGACTGAGAGACCCTCGCTTCTGTGCGAGCTCTCAATGACAAACTCGTGGTCCGTCTCTCAGTCAAGGCAGTCCTGGTCAATTGAATTGCGGCTATGCAAGCCTGAGCGCGTCGCCTTCGCGGCCATCGATGTCACTGCAACGGGTGACGGTGTCACGTCGCTGCAAGTGTGGTCAGAGACGTAAATCGTACACTGCCAACTGTACTTACTCTCTGGGCCATCGCAATTCAAATCGGTCACCAAACACCCCGTCTTTGATTCACCTTTCCAGATCAGCGTACGGGTTTGGGCAGTTCGTGGAGAACAGCATCCTGAATGATGCCAGCATCTTCCAAACCCCTCGGTCTTCAGACAGGTCGACTTGAGGCTGTCGACAGAGGAGGTCGTCAGCATCAAAGGGTGAATCGTCTCCATAGAGACGCTTCAGGTGCACATGGTTGATGAAGAGTCGGAGGAAATTTTCCGACTTCTTCTGGTGCTTGTACCAGGCCGGGGAGACCTGGGGCTGATGAAAGGTGTTAACTATCTCATCATGCAGACCGTCAAGGTCTTCCTGAAGAGCCGTAAGAGCTGGATTGCTCTTGAAATGGCTTTCCACCCTCTGCCTCTGCTCGTCAAGTTGTGGCTCCGTCACCAGAGTGGTGGGTGCAACCAACTCGGTGCGAGGTGCATCAGGTTGAGGGGCAACACGTCGCCGGGTCTGCATGGTGGCAACAATGGATGATGGACAGTGGATGTGGCTGCAACGATGGTCTCGCTGGGCAATGATGGACTCTGTGGGTAACGACGGTCTTGCTGGGCATGATTGTGATGGGTATGAAGGACTTGGTTGCGACGATAGACTCGCTGGTGACAACCTTTCTGGTGATCACATCAAAGTCGTCCATGTCGGAGGGCAGCAGATCGACCGTCCTGCTGATGTACTCCTTGCTGAGGATCCAACGGAGGCTGCACGGATCGTACTTCTCTGAGTAGCTCTTATTCGAGCAGCTGCTTGCGAAGGTGTGACCACAGTGAGCGCGACCATGACAGCTGAACGAGTGCTCTCGACAGCTGCTGTATGCAGCCTTCGATTACAGACGCACGGGCAGAGTCAACTTTGCGTTGTCATTACATTGAGACTCTGTTTGGTCGTAACGAAGCATACGTGTCTCATCGAGGACAGAGGCAAGACAGAAGAAGTGTCAAACCTTGGCTCGTCACAATCGCGGCTCGAAAGTCTGAGCTGCGGAGGCTTGCGACAATGATGCTCGCGCCTTTGGACAAAGCCACTCATGTGACACGACGCACGCTCAGTTTCAAAGTCATACAAAGTCTGTCTGCTGTCAAAGACTCGTCACTCTCTTTCCAGTCCCTTCGCGCTCGATCCGTCGAGGGACAGCAATGCTTTCAACTCACACTATCTCATTCATACTTCACACACCCGGGACATCGCACACACACTCTTGGACACACACTCTCGAGCAACTGACCAAAAGAATGTATTGAGTAAACTGACCAAAAGAATGAATTGTCCACAACCAAAGGAACCTGCACAACACCGCCCCTCTTACTTCTTGATAACCTGGAACCCAACCTCGCCATCCGCGGTAGACATGGCATACACCACGGCCATACCTTCCACAAACGCCATGATAGGCTGCAGGATCAACAACGCCACCGCATGCACCGGAATCTGCCACATCTGGTACCACTTGTACCCATAGTCGATCTCCGAGAAGAACAGACCCGAGTAGTACAGCCAGTAAAAGTTGCCGAAACAGAAACACGAGATGACATACAACCATCTCGGCGTAGGACCCGACCACTCCAACAACAACGAAAAGGGAATGTTGATCAACGTAGCCACCAGACAGAAGATACCTGCGGTCCACAGCTTGATCGCAATCTGAGGCAAGTAGAACAGACCATCAATACCTCGGATACCCATGTACCAACGACGACGCTGCTTGATGAAATCGGCCCATCCTTCGGGCGACTGCTCTCGCACAACACCGTGGATCCTTCCAAGAGTGAAACCTTTGGCCCACGCTGCCTGCGAGAACTCGAAATCCTCGGCCAACGATCCAAAGTCCCACGTAACCTTGTTCTCAACATCACCGTTGATCATCAAGAACGATCCGTGAACACCAAACACCGGCCTCTTGATGATGTTACCCTGCAGCGAGAACCTAGCCAGCTCATCACCAACTCGAATGCAATCGGCAACGGCGAAGAACCAGTTCTTCCAGTACGTCTCCCTCTTACCATTGTAAATGATGATACCTTGACCAATGTGAGCCGTGTTGTAACGAATAAAGTCGAAGCAACCGCGCAGAGACTCGGCGTCCATCGTCGACTCCTCGTCCATGTGCAACACCCAGTCATACGGAGTCAGACCCATGTGCGATCGGAAGTAGTCGAGAGCCTTGGCCTTGTGCTTAGCCTTACCCATCGGCGACTTGTACGCCTTGGGAGTCATGACGTTGTCCAAGTCGGGGTAGGAGTACGGCTCGTCAGTGAGAACGATCGATCGTACCGCGGGGTGGTACTTTTCGAGCTTCTTGAGGTGCATGTGCGCACGCCTCGTAGTTTCAGGGTTGGATCCTCGAGTCACCGACACGATAAAGAGACGGTGAATGTGCTCGCGCACCACCGGCTTCTTCTTGAGCTCCTCGGTCGTCCTCGTGATATCCGGCGTAGCGAAACCGAGCGTGGTAATGATACAGTACGGCAGCGCCAAAGCCCAGAGCAAACGCCAGACAGTCGAAAAATCAGCAAACCCATCGAGGATGTAGCTCGACCACGGGTTGAACCACATCCAGATGAATCCGAGACCCAAGATGATAGCAACCTGCAAAGGACCCAAGAACGACAACGCCCTCAACATCCACCTCGTCCTCACCGCCTGCTCGTCATCCGAAATGTCAGCATCAAACAACGTCGAGTGCAACTGGTTCATCTGCAGACCAACCTCCATCGGGTGGGACGGCGGCGCAGGAGCCTCCACCATCGTCCTCCAGTGGAACATGACCCAAACCATATGCTTCGTCTTGGCCCACTTATCCTTGATCCAACCGGGTGTAGCTTTCGCAACAGCAGGAGGGCCAAACACCACCGTCTTGGTCGTGTTGACCGCCGCAGCACGCAATGTAGCCCAGGTATCCTCGCGGATGATCGTCTTGGCAAACCAATCGGCAAAGATCATCGCCCACTTGTCGAGCGTCTTCGAGATAAGCCAAGCGACGACGTACGCCGAGAAGAAAGTGATCAACCACGTACTCCACATGTTGCTCCAGAACGTGTATCCACGGTCACGGAAGTGAATGACCAAGTAAGGCATGATACCGTAAATGATCGACATCTGGCACACGTAGAAACCCAACGCAACTCGACCGAGCGCCTTGAAAGCCCAGTTACCCACCAGCCACTGCAGAACCACACTCATCTCGAGCCAGTAGTACAGCACACCAGCCATGATCAAGTAACTCGGCATACGACCAGCCGTAAACTCGGTGATCTGGTAGCCCAACACACCGTCTCGATCCGTGATGCTCTGCAGAGCCGAATCAATGTTGATAAAGATAGGGTTGTAGCAGAACGCCGCCAC
Organism: Sporisorium iseilematis-ciliati; assembly: GCA_001748505.1. Lineage (NCBI taxonomy): Eukaryota > Fungi > Basidiomycota > Ustilaginomycetes > Ustilaginales > Ustilaginaceae > Sporisorium > Sporisorium iseilematis-ciliati. The sequence continues at coordinate 18,095 of MJEU01000137.1, read as the reverse complement.
AAAGAACGCAGCAAGCGCCACCTCGGTGAGCAGGAACGCAATGCGCGACTTCTGGTTAAACTTCTTGATGTAGCCGGACGCCTTCAAGTCACCAGCAATGGCACCGATCGTAAAGGGAATGTTCTGGTTGTACGTGTAGCCTTGGAAGACCAGCAACAGCGCATAGAGCACAAATCGTCGGCTGGGCTCCAGGAACATGACAATAGGCAAAAGCATCAAAACCGAGAGCATACCCCAGAACTGCGGCACAATCGACCAAAGCATCGACGTGTTAAGCAGCTGCTGCAAGTAGTCGCGGTTCGTAGCAACGCGCAGCAAACCAACAACGATGTCACCAACGCTGGTCGAAATAGCCCAGTCCCTGGGGAAGGGCGAGGGGTTGTTGTAGTCGACGTTACACCAAAGCGGATAACCAAGGTTTCCACTCTGGAGCCAACCTTCAGCGATGACAGTCTGGTCGAAAGCGTGCGCACCACACTCGACCTTCTGAATCACGACCCAGACACCACCGACGATAAGCAGACGCAGAGCACGACGGATGATGGCCTCGGGGATGACGCTCCAGATAATAGGTCGACCGAGAGCCTTGTTACGGAAGTACGAAGTGGCGTTGAGACGTCCCGAAAGCATGTAGAAGAGCACCAAACCGATGGGACTCCTCAGGATACCGACGGGAGTACCGTTCTGAATCGTACCCGGGTGAGTCTGAACGAAAGTGTTGTCGATGAAATGACCGTTGAAAACCAAGATCATGGCAATACCACGAAGACCGTCGGCGTAGTCGAGGTATCCGTTGGCGGCATTCTTGGCAGGCACATCGGCGCGAGGCTTCTTCTCCTCCTTGACGACGCCGCTACCGACAGCGCCAGCCGAATCCTTGGCTGCGTTGAACTCTGCCAAGCTTGCGTGCTTCTCGTCGAAGTTGGGTGTCCCGACGGCAGTTTGGTCGTAGTATTCGGGAGTCTGTCGGCCAGGTGTGTAGGGAAGCGAAGAGAGCTCGCCGTTGGGTGTCAAAGTGCTTGAGCCTGCGAGAGTGAAACAAGACAGATCAAGTAGGTCAGTCAGACTGTTCCATCGAACTTTGTTGGCTCTGAGCGATTTGGATGGCACTTACGAGAGTTGTAGCTGTGAAAGTGGCCGTAAGGCATGCGCTCAACGGGTCGGACGGGTTGGATCTCGTCATCGTTTTCGCTGCTGGAAGAGTGTGGACGGTCGCTAGAGCTATCGCTCTTGCGCTTCTCGTGTCGGACAGGAGAAGACATGGTTGATGGTTCGTGCAGATGCACTTGTGCCTGTCAGGATCCTACGACGAAAGCACCAGGGTCACCAAAAAGCAGAGAAGGGTTGCGGTTGAGAAATAGGGAGGGGAAAGGTGTGCACTTCGGAGCTCTTGAATATGCTCTCTTGATGAAGGCAGCGACGGGGACGGATGATGGTGAGATGTTTCGATGGTGATGAGGGCAGAAGGGAGGGTAGTGATGGGGACCAAAAAGCTGTTAACGAACCTCAAAAGGGAGAGAGGCAGAGAAAGGGGTCCTTTGACGGATAAAAACTTGTGCGTGACAGGATGGAAGCACAAAATAGCGCTGCTTCCAGGTAGCAGGGCAGATCGACAGATGCACGTTGATCGTTGCGGGCAGGTGCTCTTGCTTTTCGGCACCAAGTGGGCATGCCTTGGACAAACAAGCCATGAACTTTGAGCGTGGCTCGCACTCACTCAAACACGGGACAAGGAAAAAGTTTCGGTTTGGTCTCGCTAACCAGACAAACCGGAGGTTGCGAGTCTCAAAGCTTTGTTTGTGGCCACCTTGCGACTCGACGACTTCAAGGGGATATCGCCGCATGTGTCTGCCGAGCCACGACAGAGCAGAGAGAACAAAGGCGACCGTTCGACAAGACCTGCGGGACCGGCTGTCGATAATTTTTTTTTACAAAAATAAACACAGTTTCACACTTGTGTGGTTGGAGGGAGACCCTGTCGTCGGCAAACCACTGGGCGACGGATATGCGAGTGTCGCTGTGCTGAAGGAGTGGAGAGCGTGGCTGCACAGTCAGTCCCTGCAGCGATCAAGACGCACAGTTGAAAGAAGTTGAGCGAGCGCAAGTGCACGAGACGATGATTGGAGAAGAAAAAAAAAAACTAAGCGCAGGAACAAGGGTTCGAGACGAGAAGACGGGTTTCGAGGGTTCACGGTGAAGGGCTTGGTCATCATCAAATTTAGGACTTGTGTTCTTTATTTTGGAGGACGACCAAGTCCGTACAAAGACGACTGCTGCTCACTTGCCGGTCCGTTCAAGGTTGGTTGTAGCAGACAAGCAAGCAGGCATCGAGAGAGCTTTCGCTTAGCAGCACGAAGAATTCCGCAGAGAGAGACCATTTTTCATGGACGCAGCCGCGGTGCTCCGCGCGAGTCTCAGGAATTCGTTAAAAGAAAAATACTCTAGAAAAATGTTTTGCGTACGTTTCGTCGTTGACAGTTTGCGAGCACTTCCTCCTCCTCCTCCTCCTCCTCCTCCTCGTCCTTCTCCTTGCACTTTCAGTGTGCCTGGTTGCTAGGAACGGTCCCTCATGGGCCATTCGTACCTCCCATCTTCCGGTATTTTTTAGCCGTCTTGCACCGCTCGTGATCTCGACGACGGCCGACAACGGCCTTCCGTTTGGTCATCGAAGATCGCGAAGGAAAAGTCTCGCCAAGTAGCGACCCTCGGCAGCTACCGACCCACGAACCACCGGTCCGCCTCACGGCTCACGGCTTCTTCTTGAGCCAAAAGTAAATAATAGCGAGACGTCGCTGACTGTACAGCGAGATTGGTACAATGTTTTGAAGAGTCTAAAAAGAAATTTCTCTCAGGAACGCTATTGTGCGATAACAGAGACATTCTGCATGAGTAGCAGTGGAAAGATAGCCATTGGCAGGGATAGGTCGGTTTTAGGAGTGCTCATTCCTTGCTTGGATTCACCATGTGTGGATGGTGAGGCATCCTGAGACAAGGAGCTAGAGAGAGATGAGAGATGGCTGTCGCGGAGCAGCGAGGCGGTAGAGAGAGGGGCAAGAGACGAGGAGAGGGGCAGCTGTTACGATCGACCAAGTTTCAGCGTCGACATAAAAGTTTGAAAAGCATTTTTTTTGCAGGCTGCGCTCTTTGATAGCTGAGTCTGTGCGCTCGAACAAATGGAAAATTGGACTTTTTTTATTTTTCGATCCGAGTGAATTTTTGATTTTTTTTGAAAGCCATCTCACAATCTGTGCAGCTAACATAGTGAACCTGCATCGTTCCCTGCATCATCTTCAAGGTGTGTAGGCACATCGCTATGCTCGTAAAGCTTATCCGAAGCGGGATCAGGATGAATTGTAGCCACAATGAACCCATCGCCGTCTAAAATGAACAGATCTTTCCCGAGACATGTGTGATCTGAGGGCAAGGCGACATCCGTTCCGTCTGTTCTTTTCAAGAGGCACAAAGCAAAAAGGTCTCGCGAGCGAAGGGGAGGGCGGCGGCCGACGGTCAACGGTGGGCAACCTAAGAGGAACAGAAAAAAGCGGCGTCTGGCTGCGCGAAAGGGGGCAAAAGGGAGGCAAGCGAGGAGCTGCGATGAGGTCATGAGAAATCCACTGCGTACAGAGCGGAGCTTGATTTACCCTCTTTGGCGAGAAAGGTCTCGTCGATGAAGATCAGGGATCACCGTGCAGCTGCGACGATCGGCAGAAACACAAAGAAATTTTCAAACTGCGCTGCCTTGAACAATACTTTTTCGTTGCAGCGAGGCCGAACCCTACAATGTCGCCGTTTCAAGATTCGATGCAATCGGGCCCGAATCTGCACAGATCCCATTGTCTGGGTTCCTAGCGTCTTCCTTTTGTTCGACGCATCCAGGCGCGATATTCCACGCCCCATGCTAATTTACCGCCGCGGGACCGAAGCTTCTGTGGATCTTACTTCAATACTTTTACGGCAGCCTCGCAGCATATCCGATGCGATGCCGAGTGTACCATGGCAACTGCATGCATTCGCAACGTGTGTGGAAAAAACAACCCTAGTCGACGTTCAACTCTAACATCGTCGAGCGCCATGCCGGTCAATCGATAGCTGAGTGAGGATACGCTCAAGCCCAATGCTTGGTTCGCAAGCAAACAAATTCGAGGGTGCTCGAGTCAAACGAGATTTGAATCGCGGCCAAAAAAGTAAGGGTCGTACTGTATGCAAGTATCGTGTGAACAAATTTTCGTTTTTTTCGGGCTCTTGTTTGCGGTTCGAGCCACGCACTGGGTTTTTCACACTCCGCAACGTTCGTCGTCACCACAACTCTCTACACTTTTCTAACCGGCAGCAGATCTGCACCAGATCCACGCGACACAGTGCGACCGCAAACCTTTGACCTTTGAACGGTCTCTGTCGCTAGCAACAGATCTCGACAAGTGACAAGAGATCCAGCTCATGCCATGGAGACCACGATAAGAAGAAAGTACTGTCCTGCCTAAGTAGGTTAATCTCATGCTCGACGGGCTCGTGTTGACAAGGAAAACCACTGCAGCCTGCAAGAGAACAATCAAAAGCCACCACCCGCCTAAGTGGGTAGCGTGTGAAGAATCATGCTCCCGATTTAGGCCTTGCTCTCGAAAGAGATAAGTGATCGAGTTCGCAAACGGCAGTCTGCTCTTCCGTCGGAGGGCTTTTTGCATGTGCCAAGGATTCAGCTGAGCACACGACGATCTTCAGCATTAGGTCAAGCCGTTTTTAGATCGCACCAGTCACTCGAGCTAGCAAAGAGAAGAAGAAAATTGGGGTGTTGGCCGGTTGTTCGCGATCGTCGATGGCCTCTTTCGCCCAGCTCTGTAACTGTCGAAAAATTTTAAGCGAGAGACAGGTGATCTGCGACCAAATTGTCTCGCAGATCGACAATTCGTAAAACCTCGCCTCTGCTCGCCTCTCCTCTCTAGAAACGTCGGAAATGCGCGGTCGAGTCGCGTCAACTTTTCGCATGAAAATCAAGTTTAAAGGATACGCAAATGCCTACGACCTGATTCAACGCGAAGAATGTGGGCACGTCGGTTAGTGCCTGCTGTTGAAAAAAAAAATGAGAGATGTCCCATCAGAAAAGTCGATACGCAACCCCCATTCGGACTGTTCCTATTGTCCCTGCCGCTGCCTCGCAGTGCTCTCGGAGTCGTACATTTATCCCGGCGGAGCCTTGACCATGCCCCGTGCTTCCCGTCAACAGGTCGATATGTCGCATGCGGGAGCTTTGTTTTGATCTCTCATGGCTAAGCAAGGTTTAGTTAGCTTCCAAGCTCTTGGTGACAAACAATCAAACACCTCAAGCTAACTAAGCTATTGTAGTCGAGTACGGGAAGCGGACATCGAGAAGAATAGCGCGGGGTCCAACCAGCAAAGCCGCTTTTGGGTTTCGAGTTTTCAGGGTTTGGTTTGTCATGAGACAGCATACAGTGAAGGGTTCCAAGTCCACTGTAGCGGGAGCCTGATTGGCAGGCAAGCAAGCCTTGAGTGAAGTGAGGTCACCACTCAGCGTGGTTTCGAAGCCGCATGTCGAGAACCGCTGAAAGCGAGACGAGTGCGAGGGCGAGAGGGAGCCAGAGGGGGATGCTTAATTTTAATTCCAAAAATAAATTGAAGAAAGAAAGAAAAAGAAAACCCTCCCCCCTGAGGCTGCGCACCTGGACATCGAGCGAGGTTTCTCGACACCGGCTAATTTGACCCTTGTGCTCCTACTCAAGCGAAAGCGGCGACAGGCACAGCTCCCTCCGTCCCTGCTCATCGAGCCATTAAGCTTGACCTGCAGACGAAAGCAGAAGCGAAGGAAAAAAAAGTGTTTTGTGTCGCTTGCCTCCCTTTGTGTGTTCGGCAAACGTACTGTACAGTACGTTCGATAGACAGTGCATGTCGATAACCGGCCAAAGTCAAGCTGGTGTCGATGATGGGACCCTCCCCTCGCACTGTGGTGGAGTTCCGATGTTCGTCTTTTTGCATCTTCTACCGTCGACTTGTGCTGCCCTGCCCTCGCTGTGTGGGTGAAACCCTTCCGTATTCCCTCATGGGAAATTTGCTCGCTCCTTGTTTGTACCGTTCAGAGCCTGACAAGCTGAGCTGCTGCTTGCCTGCCCCCCTCCCTCTTGCATCCGTTGAAGAGACCGGCTGATCTGCAATCCCGTGTGCAAAATCTCCTTTCGTTTGCATCCAGACAAAACTGCTCCTGTCTTTGTCGCTGGCTACGAATACCTCTCCTTCTCATCACCATCATCCGTCCCTTTCCGTCTCCATCAACCCCTCCGACTCCTCAAGGCGCCCCTTCAAGACGGCCAACATCCACCTCACAATGTCCAAACCCATCCCACAAGCCTGGCGTCGAGGCTCCGGGCTCTCCGAAAGCCCCTCTTTCAGCCCCAACGAGTTCCCACCAGGTGTCGAAACGCCGCTCACCGACAACGAGGATGGCATGGCCTACCTCCGATCCATGTCGTACGTCCACACTTCGGGACGATTCGCCTCGTACTCGACCCTGCCCGTCAACGACGATGGCAAACGAGCCCACTCTCCTCACCACACGCTGGTCAACAACTCCGCCGCGCCCACCGACTACGCTTCGTCGGACAACGAGTCGCACAAGGGTGCCGGCAAGTACGATTCGACGGTGCGCAAGAGCCCGTTGCGCGATAGCAACTCTTGGGAAGGTCAGGCCGAGTTTGGCGGTATGATGCAAGAGATGAACCCGGAAGCGATGCGCAAGATGAAGTACGGCAGGTTGAGGTACATCGATGGCCTGCGATTCATCGCTGCGATCGTTGTGCTCACTTCGACGGTGATCGGCAACCACACTCAGACCTGGTCGGCTGGTTCGAGCATCTTGTACCCCTTCAACTCGAACTTTGCCTTGACGCTCTTCCTGGCTCTTCAGGGACGCGCTTTGACGTTGCCCTGGTTGATCAGCCGTAAGGATGCGATTTCGAACTTTAAGGAGTTGGCGGCCAAGGCGAAAGCTGCTAAGGCTGCCAAGGCTGCTGCTCCGGCCAAGACGCTGGACGAGAAGGCCAGTCCCCCTGCCGTTTCGACTCCCAAGGACGAGACGAGCTCGAGGAACGAGATCAACAAGCCCGATTTCAAGCTTTACGGTATGGCGATGATTTCCCGTCCCTTCCGATTCTTGCTTCCTGTCCTGTTTGTTACTGGTATTCAGTACGCTATCTGCAAGGCTACGGGTCTGTACCCTCAGAACCCCAACTTCGAGACGCTCATCGGCACGCGACCTGGTTGGTGCTATGCCAACGGCTCGCAGTGGATCATCACCGCTACCAACCTGTTCACTTCGGAAGACCGACCGACGGAGCTGCACAACGAGGCTGGACCCATCTTCTACCTGCCCTGGTTCTTCCAGAACAGCTACTACCTCTACGGCATTACCATGATTGTTGGCATCTTGCAGCACGATACCCGTGTTGCGTTTTTGCTCATCATGGCTCTGTTGAACTGGACTACGCTGTCGTACCTCGCACCTGCCATGTTGGGCCTTTTGGTTGCCGAGTTGGATGTTTCGGGTCAGTTCGCGAGACTGCGTAAGCACAAGGCGGCGAGCTGGGGTGTGCAGGGTTTGTGTGCGGTTCTGTTTTTGCTGTTCTTGTTGGTGCCTCAGGTGCGAGACCCTGTCAACGAGGGGTTGAGCCATTTGCAGGTGATTCGACCCACGAACAGGAACGGAGCGAACATTTACTCGGTCATCAAGTTCACCGATGTTATTTGTGCTAGTCTTTTGTTGGTGTTGCTCGAGTTGTCGCGCTTCTCGCAGCGTGTGCTGTCGTTGGCTCCTATTTCGATGATGGGTCAGCAGATTGGTGCTGCTATTGTCGCGGTGCACGCGATTGTGCTCTGGTCGATCATGCCAAAGGTGTTCCCGATGACGGCGGACAACTCGGTGACGTCCGGTGCGGCTACCAACTTGGCGGGCATCTGGGCGTTGACGTTGATCATTACGTTGGCGCTGTCGACTGTTTTCAGGGTGGTGATTGAGATTCCGAGTGAGTTGCTGGGCAGGGCGACGTTGATCTTCTTCTACGGTCAGGTGGATATGCAGAGTCTGTCGACCGTGTCGCAGAAGCACGTGGAGAAGGCACGCAACTCGGGCTACTTGTTGCCGCTGCCGAGTCTGGGCAACCCTATGGCCAAGTTGGGGTTGACCAAGGTGCCCTGGTGAGGGTTTTGGGTTGTTTTTCATCACCGATAGTGCACTGTCGTTGTGAAGTTTTAATGGACACTCTCTTTTTGCTTTCTATTTGAGGATAGTGTGATTGTATGTGTGATGTGAGCTGTGCTGAGAGATGCGAGATGTGCTGAGAGGTGTGAGGTGTGTGCGGTCGAAGCAGAGCTGAGGTTGCGATGTGGTGTTGTCACGAGAGGGTTGGTGCGCTTTGATCTTCATTCCGAGCTGCATAGACTTGCAGCTGTGTTCCTGTCCAAGCCCAGAAACTTGTCGTACGCTCATCACACTCGACAGGCAATTGACAAGAGCGTAGCAAAGAGAATGTCCATATAAAGATTTCCGTTCGAGAGATCCAGAACTAGTAGCACATGTGAGGGTCAAAAGAACAAGGGCTGAGAAAGCGAAGAGAGAAGAAGGGGCCCATAACGAAAACGAAAGGTGTGAGGAAAGGAGCGAATCAAAGTCAAGGTATAACAGGGGACGAAGCGACCTCTCAAAGGTAAGAGAGAGCCGAAACGGCAGCGAGAGCAGTGATGGCCAAACCAGCGAAGGAGACGCGGTTTCCTCTGCTGCTGCCCGAGGTGGAACCTCGGAGTGACGACGGCAGACTGGTAGGGGCGGCGTTGCTCGATGTGGCAGTTGCTGCTGTAGCGACCGAAACGGCCGACATGGAAGCCTGAGCGTTTTGGACGATGGGGAAGAGGTCTTCTGCGAACTGGTTGGGGAAGGTTGCGTTGTTAGGGTCGAGGATCCTGAAATCGCCTCCGACACCGTTGGAGAGTACGTCGGTCTTGCGCAATGCGTTGTACCATGTGATGCTCTCCAAATTGGGCAGCGACGACTTGACTTGATCGGAGGTCAAGACTTCCAACCAGGCGATACGGTCCTGGATGGATGCATCTCGTGCGTGGGTGCCTGCTTCAGCAATGACAAAGGGCACGCTGCTAGACGAGTACTTGTCGTGGAAAGGCTTGACGGTCTGGATGTAATTGGAGGCGGTGGCAAGAGCGTTGGAAGGCGGGTAGTAGTCGACACCGATCATCTGAACGGTCGAGTTGAAGTTGTCGGGCAAGTACTGCTCGTAAACGGTCAGATCGGCGGCGTTGGGGCAGTACCACATCTTGACGGCGGGAGCGATCGTCTTGCAAGCAGCGCTGACTTGAGCCCAAGCAGTCTTGAATTCCGAAACACCCATGTCGTTACCGGGAGCGTACTCGCCCGTGGTGACGTAGTAATTGACTTCGTGGGCGAAACGCAGTCGCACTTCAACGCCGGCATCGGTGAACTTCTTCATGACACGGCAGACGGCTTGAGCTTGCGAGTTGTCCACCTGCGTGTAGCCACCCCACGAGCCGACAGGCATGATGCTTGCCTCGAGGATGGCGCCGGAAGCGTAAATGTCCGGAGCGTTGGCCAGGAGCTTGGCGCCGTTGTAGATGGTTCCGTAGGTGGTTTGGTCGTAGAAACCGTAAGCGTACGATTGACCTCGACCAGCAAGCAGGCCGTTGATGCCGACCATGGTTTGGACGTTGCCTCCATCGGAACCGACGTCGGGGATGAAACCGATGGGGAGACCGTTGAGCGTGATGGGGTCAGAGACCGCGCGGGTCTTGAGGGACATGTGGATGTTAGGCATGATGGGCTACGAGTCTATCGAAGATGCTGGCGAAGGACAGTCCAGGTTCCGAATGTGAGCGAGACGGGAAGGGGGAATCCACAACGGTATATGACCAGGAACCGAGCGTTGATAAAGAAAGTCGACTTGAGGAAAGGGAGAGAGGGATGACGACAACACGGCACGGTACGAACAAAGGATATGATAGGGGAGTGAGGAGAAGGATGGTTCGATGCCGAGAAAGAGGACAAGGGAGAGGGACGTCGACGAAGCAGCAGGAATGGAGAAACAGGGTCTGTTGTCGGATCGACAAAATCTTTGAGGAGCAAACGGCACGACCAGGTACACAGGCAGGCACACGCACACGCACGAGGGGTGCAGCAACACAGACGACGACGAGGGGGAAATGCACAGAGGATCAGGGTTCAGAGGAAGGCGAAGCAGGGCAGAGAAGCAGCCCAGCATTGTGCCTGCGGGCCGTCAACACGAGGGGGAGAGGACAAATTCAGCGACTGAGACGCGCAAGACACGAGAGAGAGAGATAGAGCAGCGGCTACGAGAGCTGTCTTCCATCGAATGCTGCTGAGAGTGTATCCACAAGGTCTGATTTTCCACCCGTACATCATCTCTCTCGAACAAAAGCTTGAGACAGTGGACATTTAGGCTGTTTCCCCTCATTGTCACCGCAACATCTCCGCTCTCCTCCATGCCATGAAATTCAAGCTCTCAAGCTATCCTTCTGACAGATTCAAGCACCTGCCGTCTTGCGACAAGGCGTTCCGATGGAAGCGGGGAGTCTTGGCTCGATTCCTCGGCTTGTCTGACGGCAAAAAGGGTCATGAAAGGACGGGTAAGGCACAGCCTCGTTTGATGGATCGTCGCTCTACCCAGCCAGCGTCCTCCAGCCCAAGAAGGCTGAGGAGGCAGCGAGGCATGTGGCTTGTCAAAGAGAGAAATGCTCACCCGCGCAACTCACTGGCAACCCAAAACGGGATTTCATTTTTTTGCTGAGGATCGCTGCGAGCATCAACCAAAGAAAATTCTCGGCAGGGTCTGTCTCACTCTCTCTCTCTTCCACTGCCGTGGCTCCTCGAAGCAAAACTTTCTTTTGTGTTGACTACAAAAACAAGGGCTGAGCAGCGTGAGAGAACAAAGGGGCAATTAATCTTCACTTTTAAGCGAGACTACTCTGCGTTTGAATGACCCTGAAAACGATTCTGAATTCGGCAGATCGAAGAAATTCGAGCGTTTTTCTTAGAAAAGGGGAAGAATAGGAACGGACTGCGGTGTCCCGTTGTATTGTTGTTCGATAGAGACAAAACGATATGCTCTGCGCTGCTGTGTGACGATCTATTTGCGTCCGCTTTTGATCCCGAAGCTTGTGAATGTTTTCGGCATCCAACGAGGAAGAGCCAATGGTGAAAGCTGTTGCGTTTCTCGCTCTCTGCAGTGTAGAGTGTGTGGGTGGTGCCAGAATTGACGCACTGCAAGGAACCACATGATCTTCCTGCTGTACACTGCAGTCAGGCACAGGCGCAACCTGTTTGTTTTCGTATCAGAGCGAATCCCAACCGACCGGTCATCTTCCTTTCTCGAACGCTTGTCTCGACGTCTTTCAAGCTCGAAGGCAAAGTCGGTGCGTCGGTGTGAAAGATAGCCTTTGAGGCAAAGCGGGATTTTGATCTACAGTAGGCGGAATTCCAAAAGCCGCCGGTTGCCTGGCCACGCACAACCGCTGAACGCCATTTGGGACTTCACGGCACACCTCTGCGACAATTTTGATCGCCGTGTTGCTGGAACTCCATTGCATTGCCAGGCCGGATGATTTGCGCATGAGAGCGAGCTAGCTTAGTCGTCGGCAGGGTGAACGCAGAGTTCTTGGGAAGCGAAAAGCAAGACGGAAATACAAAGTGGCGCGCGCGCTGAGAGAGCTCTGCAATGCTCTGCAATCGCGCAGCTTGCCTTCGACCATCAGCTATAGCGGCTAGGCACGTGATCGTGGCGCCTATCGCGATCGTAGCAATGCTGGACATCATCCGGCTTACGGGCACCGTTTGACCTCTCAACTTCAGTCACGGAGAGCCTCACATCAAACAATCTGCATCATGCTCTTCTTTTCAAACCATTCTTTGCTGACGAGGTATAATGCAATGATAAACAACAAGACTCGAACTAGTAACTCTTCCGCATCTCAAACCTCACGCATCCAGCTCCATCGAATAGCGCCTGCTACCCATTGTAGACGTGCTCTCCTGCAAAGGCTGCACCGCAGCCAACGGTGCTCGCGCTGCCGTCCACCTTGTCGATCCCATTTCTTTGTGGCTATGGCTCAAATACCTCTGCTCTACCGGGTCAGCTCCCATCACCTCGCGCATAAATTCCGCCTCGGGCTCTTGGATCAGTGCACCGCGCACACGAATCACGGCGGTGTGCGACGAGAACGAGCTCATCGAGGTAGAGATCGACGTGTGAGCAGACATGGAAGGCGACAACCCGCTGAGACCAAGCGACGAACCCGTCTCGGAAAGCTCAGCTGCACTCGAACCCGTCTCCGAGTCGCTCTGTCCCAGCGTGCGGTTCGACGACTCGCTAGGCAGCGATTGCAACGATGAGCTGTCCGCCAGCGCCGACATCGACCCAGAGTCAGTAAACTCGGGCAACTGATCCATCTCTGACGCCGACAGTCCCCGCGACATGATCGAGCGTACGCATGCCAAAGTCGGCAGCCCTACAATCTCGTCGATCGTAGCACGCTGCTCCGGATCCGAGCACAGCAGCCTCTCGAGCACGCGCAGCATCGGTCCACTGAGCGCGCTGAGATCCACATCCGACAGATCATCTCGACGCAGCTTCTGCCATGGCTCGCCGTTGTCCGGAAGCTCGACGTTGCCCGCTGCCTCGAGCAAGATCAGACCCAAGCTGAACACGTCCGCAGCCTTGCCATACTGTCCGTAGAAGATGACTTCGGGCGCCAAGTACACGCGGTCGCCTTCTCGCTCGAGTCCGCGCTGACTAGGCCACGGATCCGCCACTTGATCCAAGGTGTATGCATGAGGCTCTTCGTCCAGACCGGCGCCCCTCAACGTAGTCTCGGCATCCACCAGAGGCCAGCGGGTCGCCATGCCAAAGTCGCCGATCTTGAGCGTGCCGTGCTCCGTGATCAGCACGTTGGCCGGTTTGAGATCCAGATGCAGGATGTTGTGACTGTGGATGTGCGCCACACCGCTCGACAGCTCGGCCAGAACCTTCCATAGCCTAGGCTCGTCCAGTGCGCCCACCTGCTGCCCATATTCCTCGAGGAAGAATGCGAGCGAGCCGAGCGGACAAAGCTCAAGCTGCAGGAAAAGATGGCCTTGTTCCTCCCATGAACCGAAGAGTGAGACAATGTTGGCGTGAGGCTTGCCCGATGTCGACAACGTGCGCAGGACATCAACCTCTTCGAGCCTTCGCAAACGATCTCTGGGACCCATGTAGGCTTTCTTCATGCGCTTGACGGCATAGGCATACCCCGTCGATCTCGAGACAGCCTTGAGCACCTCGCTGAATTCGCCGGATCCGATCGTCTCTTCGACCGAGAAGGCGGTCTCGAGATGACCGTAGTCGTTACTCTTGGTGCGCAGTTCCATCGACGACTCGTGCGATCCAAACGATGATCCAGCTGCTGCCTTCTGAGGAGTATCTTGGCAGGTCGAAGTCTCCGACAGCTTTGACTTGCGGCGTGTCTGCATCAGCTCGAGTCGATGCGCGCGCAGCTTCTGTGCAGCCTGACGCCGCGAAGAGGGCGAAGGTGTCGTCAAGATCTGTGCTGCTTCGAACCATTTGAGATTGCGCGTCGGTGTCATGGGCTCCATATCGCCTTCGATAGGCATCAGAGATGCGGTGCCAGTGATAGGTGTCGCAGGCGGCAGTGCATCTTTGCTAGCGTCCGCATTCGGATCGGTTGCATTCCGTGCGTCTCGGATGAAGCTTGCATTGCGGCTCATGGTGCGTTTGCCGAGGCCTGCCGAGCGCACACGCAGTGCTTTGGGCGCTCCGGCAGCCTTACCGACATCGACTGACAGCATCTTGCGGGCTGGCGCAGGTGCAGCACTGGACGAAGGAGTCGTGATGGTTCGCTTACCCTTTTGGAGCTTCTGCACGTCCCGGATACGACCCGACTGGAGGCTGGGGCTGTGCGTCACGTCCGAAAGGTTGCCTTCGTCCTCGGTGACGTCGTCGGCGGCAAAGGCTGAGATGTTGCGAGCTTCCGGGTTCGCGGATCGACGACTGCGTGGCAGGTTGCCGAAAGCCAGACCGTGTCGAGTGGACAGCGCGGGTGTACTGGCATTCGGAACACCACCTAGGTTGGCAAGGTTGAGCGTAGGACTATCACAAGAGTCTGGCAGGATGGGAGAGCCGATGCTGACGTTAGCCGAGTGAGGATCCATAGCGGGCGAATGAACACCTAGCGGAGACGGGCCCAGTCCAGATGAGCTGGTGCTAGTCTGGCATCGAAGCGCAGGAGCGAACTTGGGGAAGGGCACCAGAGGAGTCGAGGTAGCCTTCTTGACCGGAGTATCAGGCATAGCATTGCTGGATCGATCTGCGGCGGCAGATGCATGGGCCGAAGCGGCAGCGACGACCTCACGCAGACCAAGCGCCTGCCCAAAGTTGGGAGCCTTGGGTGGCAGCGGGAAGGCCTCAGATCCACCATCGGCGCCCTCGGAGTTCTCGCGAGCGCGGTTGCGCTTAGAGACGAGTCCGGTCGACATGAAGGCAGCCTGCAGTGGCTTGACGCTCTTGAAGTTTTGCGGAGTGAGATACTGGCTGGTGGGATCCATCGATTCCGATGTTGGTCTACGCTCGCGTGCTCGTCTGGCAGGGCTGGCGGCAGCTGTGCTGGTTCGTGACCGCACACGAGGGATGGGATCGGGGGACGAGTGGGCAGAGCCGTTCTCGCTCGAGTTGGAGAAACGAGTCTCATGCACCAAGGACGAGCGCTCTTTGGGACCAAAGGCGTGGAGGATGGCTCGATTCGAAGGTCGTGGAGCGGGCGAGTCGCGGTGGAAGCTCGTCTCGTGGCGGCGAAGAGCGTCTCGCGAAGGTGAAGAGAGCTCCTCGAGCACGTTGGCATGCATGGGCGAGGCGTGCGCAGGCGAGTCGTTTGTCGTCGAAGCCAAGAGGGAACCGATCCTCCTCCTGTTGCTCTTGATGCTGTGGTCTCCGTCGGCAAAGGCAACACCACTGTCGTCGGCCTGTGTGTCGGAGTGTAGTGCGCCAAAGAGTCGGTGAGGAGGAGCGGACTGCGGCGTCTCCAGATATGCTGAGGATGCATCGCCTCCAAAGCCGCGATGGGAAGCATTCGTTCTGCGTGCGGGTGTCGAGACGGGATCAAGCGAGTCGTCCGAGGTGAATGCGCCGTTGTCTGTTCTGCTGGTTGATTTGGCAACAGCTTCGATCTCGTCTTCGAACAACTTGGCGGTTGGGAATGAGCTCATGGATAGATTTCCGTGCCTTCTCTTGGTGTCGCGCAGAGGCGTTGATTCGGCGTCGCGATCGCTGGGGCGAATGATAGGACGAGGTTGAGTAGCAAATTCAAACAGGTTGGCCACACCAGGAAGTTTGTCGCTGAGACCGGCAGAAGCGCTTGCGCTGCGAGGCGTGAGGAACTCGGTGAGAGGACGATGAAGTGCAGCGGAAGAAGAGGCTCGAGCGCGGAGAGGAGCGCGTGGCTGAGTCGCGGGCGGGTCACCTTGCAAGGCGTGATGAGAGCTGGTGTGCATGTTGTCTTCGAGCTCCATGCCGCCGCCACTTGTTGTGGAGCGCTGGCGGGCGGGAGTGGCGAGCTGCTGCGAAGGACGCGTGGTCAATGGCGGACAGTTGTTCGAGGGCATGCGGGAGCGCGGTGGACGAGCACGATGGGATGCGCTGGCTGGTGTCTGGGCAGATAAGCTGGCCATTGTATGTGTGCTAGCAGAGGAGGACGTCTTGCGAGTGAGTCGATGCGTCGGACGTGTGCCTGGTTGCAGCATTGGCTCACCAAGATCGAGGTTGAAGGCGGCGCTTGGATCCAAGAGGTCAGACTGATCACAGAGTGGAGATGGCGATGCAGGTGGTTGTGCGTCGGCATCATCGTCATCTGAATCGATATCCATGTCGACATCATCGAGTCTAGAATGCGAGTCTGACGAGCCGAAGAGTGTGCGTGGACGAGGCCACGCGCTGGGAACGTCGGCTTCGTCGCGCGAGCCTGCGCGCATCATTGGCTGGGAGGACGGACCAGCTACCGCGTTGAGTTCGATACCAGCGTTGGCGGATGCGGAGCTCACATCGGAACCCGAGCCATTGCTGACGCCTCTGTGGTGCCATAGACCATGATCTGGATGTGAAGGCAGTGCATCTGCTGAGTTTGGTGGACTTGCGAAGGGAGCAAGCTGTTGTAGAGGAACGGTTCTCTTGATGCTGCCATAGAGCATGGGCTGATCCTGTTCTTCGGCATCAATGTCGATGGCTGCACACTCTTGTGTGGGTGAGAGTTTAGAGAGTGGTGCAAGCGATGAGAATGCGTGAGAGCGAGGTATCGAGATCGACTGCGGCCGGTGCTCGGTTGCTGGTGCCGAAGGAAGCTGATCCATCCATGAAGCAAAGGGCGACTTGTGGTAGGCGTGTGCGCCAAAATTAGGAGGCGGCGTCATGGCAGCGTGCGAGTGAAGCTGGTTGTCCAGGCTGCGGAGTGGGCGATTTGACTTGTTGGGAGAGATGAACGAGTCGTCGTTGTGATGCTCCATCATGTCCTAGCAGGACGACCTCGGAGCGAGGATAATGCCTGTTCAGGGCTAAGGTGGAGGGACACGCGCGTGATGGGCTATCGATGTGAGCGAAAGGCAAGCGAAAGCGTGGCTGGAACGGTAGATGTTGATGGGGGTGATAGGGATCGATCAAAGCTTTGATGCCAAGTAGGTGGGTTGATACGATTGCATGGGGCGCGATGCAGTGATGAGACCGAAATCAGGGCAAACGACTTGCCGATTGCTTGTATGCTGTTGAGAAACGAGGCGTATATGATCGAATGATCGGATATGAGGCCTTGAATGGTGCCGATGCGATATGTGTTTGTCCTAGCTCGCCAAAGGTATTGTAATGAGATGCGTAGTGCAAGCGCTGTGGTGCACGTGATGGCTGATGCGGATACTGCAGGAGACAAAAGATGGAAATGCAGTAAAAAGCTGTAGAGACGGAAGTTGTCAAGCAAAGCGATGCGAGATGGTGGTGTTGGTGGATGAGAGTAGGTTAGGATAGGGAAAAAGGAAGGGTTGATGAGGAGGGATGATGGATGGCGAGCGGCAAACGTATGCAGCCATGCGACGCTAACCAACCAACTCGAAAACCAGTCGAGTCGCCTCTCTCTGTCTCTCTCTCTCTCTGAAAAAGCGCAAGTCGCGACGAGCAGCGGAAACAAGATCAAGCTTCGGCGAGCGGTCCAAATTTGAGTGGATCATTATTGACACACTGCAGCACAGCAGCAGAGCCTTCATCGAGTGCGAGAGCGAGGGTGGAGTTTCTTTGTTGGGCCGAAAGGGAAAAAAAAAAAAATCCGATTTTAGTCAAAGACGCGCTCTCGTGTGGGAGAAAAAAAGGAGAAAAGGGCGACTCAGCCATGAATTTTCTCACCGAAGAAAAAGGCAAGAGAGAGACACGCAGGCACGCGGCACGTCACTCACTCCTTCCTCAAGACGCGGAGAGAAAATGCAGGGTTGGCGGCACAGACGCGAGCGAAAAAGGCACACACACATACATTGGCACGCGTGTCCAAGTCTATTGTTGTTGTCTTTCCTCTTTTGAGAAAACAGACAGCTTACAGTAACCATGCCTAAAGAAGAAGCCTCACAAGTGTGACATGGCTTTGACTGCAAGGGTCTTGGTCTTGCTTTGCGGAGATAGCACGGATCTGCTTCCAATCATAGAACAAGGGGTCACATTCCTTTCCTACATTTTGAGTTCTGATGCCATATTTCAACCCCAGATCTCTGATGTTGGCTCCTCGAATCAGTGTCACCCTTATTTCCGATTTCTTCCTTTGTCTCAAATGCCAGACCATGCCTTTCACGCCTTTGATGAGGGGAGAGAGAGAGAAGAAAGGAGGTCCGAGGAGTGTTTGCGAGATGGTGGCGCAGGGATGCCGGTCAGGACTCCTGACTTCGGCTACGTTGACGGGCGGCAATCATCTCAACGCGCCTAACCCTTGCCGCCTCTCTCTCTCTCTCTCTCTCTCTCTCTCTCTCTCTCTCTCTC
>MJEU01000136.1:0-38511 GCA_001748505.1 Sporisorium iseilematis-ciliati | reverse complement strand
AACCCTAACCCTAACCCTAACCCTAACCCTAACCCTAACCCTAACCCTAACCCTAACCCTAACCCTAACCCTAACCCTACCGTGGATTGGGTCGCCGATCGTCCACGGACAATCGGATAGCAGGGCGCCCCCGCAGCGGTCCTGACACAAACTTAATCTTGAGATAAGCCAGACCAAGCAGCACGTACTTGAAGCTGGCAAACTGTACCATTGAGACCGTTGCCCACCTGAGGACAAGTGTTTGTGTAAACGTACGTGTCATGCACGCCAATAGCAAATGCAAAGGGATGCATGGTGGGTGGCTGAGCAGGGACGGCAACCGGACAATTCTGACGGTTGGCTACAATGTAGGCAATGGCAACAGCAACAATGACAAGAACAACAAGCACCACGCCAACAGCATCGGCTTACTGCCAGTGATAGGGTTAGGGTGATGAGCCTCAAGAAAGCAGGCATTCAGATGCATGTCAACACCTATACAGTAGTCAAGCTGGCCCTTGGCTTTCACCTCTGTGGCTTGAATGAGCAAAACAGGATTGTGATGTTGAGGTCCAGTCTCAAGCACTTTGGAACTCAGCTTGAGGCTCCAGTCAACAACTTTTATGGAGCATTTGATGCTGCATTTGGAACAGCTCCCTTCCAAAAGCTCTTCAGCATGGAGGAGATTGGCCTACTTCTGCACCTTGAGGTGAGGAAGTTCTGCAAGCAGGTCCGGACTTTTTGCACGTACCACATTGACATCCGTCGATCAGCAGGAAACTTCTTGGGCACCCTGCAGGAGCTGTCTCTGAGGTTTCCTCCCACCGCTCAGGTTAGACTGTAGGCTGTCAATTGGAGAATCCCAGCATGAAAGCATAGCAACAGATGTTTTGTCCACGCCTGGCATAGAAGAGATCATTCCTTCAGCCAGTCAAATGGTCAGTGCTGAGTTGAGCTGCAGGAGAGTTGAGTGTGGCAAGATCCAATGCGGACACTGCCAGGGTGCAGGAATGGCAGGGGCAGATGCTGCTGATCCAAACAGGTGCAGTGGGAGCGGATATGATGGGTGCAGGTATGGTGGCAGCAGGTATGGTGGCAGCAGGAGCACCTACTGCAGCTGCTGGGGCTGGGTGAGAGCAGCTGTCAATGCCAAGTTGGCTTAGTGTTGTTTTCAAGTGCATGATCCAACACTAATCACCCTATAGCTGCTTCTCCTGAGTCTTAGACTTGGCTTGCAGCAACAGCAGCTACTCTCACAGTCAAGCACAGCAGCTTGCGGCGGTATTCACGGCCGCAGCTAATTGGTGTGATTGTCTTCTCGCCAATTCTGATGTACACTCGACGAATTTGACCTCAGCTATCAAATCTGAAGGCTCGGTTCGTTGCTTCGTGGGTATGTATCTGAGTTTAGAGGTGTTCATTAGCGTCGCAATCTGTTATCTAGGCATATGCATAAGGACCTCCCTTCTCTAGGCCTCGCTTGAAGGCGGGACGAGCGTGAATCTTTTCGACATAGGTCTTGATCGATGCAGGAAGGTTCGAGATGCGGCCTGACAGGGCTGCCTCGAGTGGGAAAGCCATCTGGAAATCGGCTGCGGTTGGATTACCGTCCTTGTCGCCGCCAGCGAACCAGGCATTGCCAGAATCGCACTTCTTGACGAGCTCGTCAGCGACAAAGTCAGACTTGCGCTTGAGATCGGGATCAAGGAACGCCGAGTTGACATTGTTGACGATAGCATTTCCAATAGGTCGCACGAAGAAGGGCATCTTAGGCGGAATCATACTGAATACGAGTTTCATAACCAAAGTCGGCATGAGAGAGCCTTCGGCAAAGTGATTCCAAAACACATCGTCGTCGACTCGTTCAGGGTCTGCAGGTACGAATCGTCCTTGGCCGTAGTGGCGGATGAGATAGTCAACGATAGCTCCAGATTCGGCGACGACCTTGTTCTTGCCGTTGTTGGTGTCGGTGATGAGCGGCGACTTGCCCGTGGGATGAATCTCGAGAAGTTCGGGTGGAGCTGTGCCCTGAGCGGTTCGAGAGTAGTGCTTGATCTCGTATTCGATGCCCATCTCCTCGAGGAGCCACAGGATGCGCTGACTGCGCGAGTTGTTGAGATGGTGTACGATGATGGTCATGCTGGCGGCGGTAATAGTTGTTCGAAGGATTCCGATGATGATGGTGTTTCGCCGAGATAATGAAGTCAGTTCTCTCGAGTAGGTGTAAGAGACGCTGGCTTGTAGTGCGTCTTGGTTCGGCTTCATTCCTTAGCCGAGTGCCTGTGCGCGAACAGCAAGGCAAAAATCAGAATTTGGTTGTTAGGTCCATAGCATGCTTTGAGAGCATCCGACGGTGCGACCTCGTCATCGTCAGCCTCATTCAGTAGGAAGCTTGTCGAAGGCTTCATCTGTACACAGCGACACACAATCAGTATTCCATTATCGGAGATATTGAGGTATGGACAGTCGAATGCATTGAGAAAGAAGAGTATCTACATGAAAGACTTGGAGCTGGTGCCGAGAACGAGGTGCGCCCACAACAGCCAGTCCAGAATGTATGAAAAGAAAATGGCCGCTACAAGTACACACGATGCTGAGAAAAGTGAGATGAAGACCGTGTCGATGATGAGAGATCGAAACGGGCATATAGTCAAGCAGACAATTCGAAAGGAAAAAAGGGGTATCGGGTGGACCAGAGTCGAAGACAGGTCACGATGCTTTTTGTGGGCGTCGGAAACATCGACTCGAGTCGATCGTAGGACGGACCTATGTGTGCAGACCAGGAAGGAGGCCAAAGTTGGACGAGAAAACCGATGAAGGGGAACTTTGTGCGTGCGCATCGATGCGAGGCGATGCGAAAGGATGTCTGCGAACAGGGCCGTACTACTTGCGATGATGGAAAAACGATTGCTTGCATGGTATCTTTTGATGTTGGAATGTATGCGTGACTCTCTAAGTGATGCAAAGTTGGATGCAGATTAACGAAACCAGATGAGAACCACTCGGAAAGAGTCGAGATGAAAAAAGACCAAGCCGAACAGCGCCTCGATGCGCTGCTAGCTTACAAGAGACCATGCAAATGCTTGTGTTGAAAAGGATACCGTTCCGCGCAGTAACAGTCACCGAGCCACAACGAAGGGTCGACACTGCAAGCTGCAAGATGCGGAAGGCGAGAGAAACGAAAGTTGAGACGAGAGAAATTGTCCGCTATGCTGTTATGAGAGATGGAGGGAGACGATGATCGTGCGTTGAGAGGGGCCAGGCGCGAATGGAACGAACGGTCGAACGGAGACGGGAAGCAGGGAAGTTGTCGTGAGCAGGGACAAGACAGCGCGCGCATGAATCAACTGGTGTGACATGTGTGCATCGACAGCCGGCCTTGTAAATCGAGAGCTGGCAAATAGTTTACCACCACGACGAGTTGCCGCCATAGCTGCCACCGTTGGAAGCAGGGGGAGGACCGCCATAAGCAGCAGCGCCGCCAAAGCCTCCGCCGTAGCCACCACCCATACCGCCACCGAAGCCGCCGCTGCCGCCAAAGCCACGTCCGCCACCGGACGAGGGACCGTTCATGGTACGAGCGTCACGGCTGCCGAACGAGGAAGCGCCACCACGGCCACGGCCGCGACCGCGTCCGCCACGTCCTCCACCGCCAGCACCAAACATGCTCTCGCGAGCAACGGCCTCGAGCCACTGAGGAACCTCCTGATTGGCCTCCTTGAGCAGTTCGATGAGGTCGCGCACGATGTTCTTGTTGCCGCGGTTGAAGAAGGCAGT
This sequence comes from Sporisorium iseilematis-ciliati, assembly GCA_001748505.1. Taxonomy (NCBI): domain Eukaryota; kingdom Fungi; phylum Basidiomycota; class Ustilaginomycetes; order Ustilaginales; family Ustilaginaceae; genus Sporisorium; species Sporisorium iseilematis-ciliati. Next base: position 34,755 of record MJEU01000136.1, on the reverse strand, counting down.
GGCGTGACCGACGTTACCAGCACGACCGGTACGTCCGATACGATGGACGTAGTCGTCGACGTCCGAGGGAAGGTCGTAGTTGACAACGTGCGTCACGTTGGGGATATCGAGACCACGGGCAGCGACGGCAGTGGCGACCATGATGGGGGTCTTGCCCGAACGGAAGAGCTCAAGGGCACGCTCACGCTCGCGCTGGGTTCGGTCACCGTGAATCGAGGTAGCGGCAATGTTGGAGCGGAGGAGGAAGTCGCTGAGCATATCGGCCATGCGCTTGGTCTCGACGAAGATGAGGGTGAGACCACCGCTGGGCATGGAGGCAAGCACATCGAGCAGGACCGAGCGCTTGTCGTCGTCCTCGACGTACTCGATCTTCTGAGTGATGTTCTCCGAGGTGGAACCGACACGACCGACGGACAGGAAGACGTACTCCTTGAGGAAGTCCTTGGCGAGGAGCTGAATGTCGCGGGGGAAGGTGGCCGAGAACATGAGCGTCTGGCGGTCCATGACGCCGGGCATGTCCTCACCCTCAACGATGCGGCGGATCTGGGGCTCGAAACCCATGTCGAGCATGCGATCGGCCTCGTCGAGCACAAGGAAGCGAACGTTGCTGAGGCTGATGCGGCCACGCTCCATCAGGTCGACGAGACGACCAGGGGTGGCAGCAAGAAGGTCGCAACCACGCTCGATCTGACGAAGCTGAGAGCCAATGTCGGCACCACCGTACACGACGGCAGGCTTGACCCAGGATCGGTAGGTGAACTTGCGGGCCTCGTCGTAGATCTGAGAGACAAGCTCACGAGTGGGAGCGAGAATGAGCGTGCTGGGGAACGCCTTTCTGCGGCCGTAGCCACCCTGCTGCATCTCGACCGAGGGAGGAGGAGGACCGTGGGTGAAGAGAGCCGAGAGGATGGGGAAGAGGAAACCACCCGTCTTACCGGAACCGGTCTGGGCACAGCCCATCAAGTCACGGCCAAGCTCGACAATGGGGATCGAGTACTTTTGAACGGGAGTGGGGTTGGTGTAGCGGGCAAGCTTGATGTTTTCGAGAAGGTGGGCGTCGACAGGAGGCGAAGTGAACTCGGTGACGGGCTCGGGGACGTCACGACCACTGGCCTCGACGGGGATGTCACCGTACTTGTCGAAGTTGATACCGGTGCTCTGGTGGAGACCGTCACCAGCCTCACCGAAGAGCTCCTTCTGGAGACGAGGGTTGTGAGGACCGGGGACGTGCTGACCGTCCTTCCACTGACCGAAGCCGTCGTTGCGGGGGCCAGCGCCGTATCCACCACCACCGGAGCGAGGGCCGCCGTAGCCGCCAGAGGAAGGAGCATCCCATCCACCGGCGCCACCGCGAGGACCGCCGCGGTTGAAGGTGTTGAAGGCAGCAGGAGCAGGGGGAGCACCGCCGTGAGCGTGGCCGTTACCGTTGCTGTTGAAGGCGGCAGGAGCACGAGGGCTGAAGGAAGGGGCGGAGGTGTTGAGCGAGGCACTCTGCTGCTGGCCACGGAGGTGAGGGGGGACGTAAGCTTTGCGAGGAGCACCGCCAGCGGCGCCGTTCTGAACAGACATGTTGGCGAACCTCGACTCGATGTCGGCGGTGCCAGCACCGTTTTGCTGGTGTGTGTTGTTTTCGTAAGTCATGATTGGGGGGAAATGGTGGCGAGGAGGGAGGAGGATGGACGAGCTGGTCCGTCTATATTCCTCGAAATCGATCAAACATGGCTGAGTCGCTCAAAAAACTATTCCTGTGCTATACAGCCTTACAGTTAGCTGTGACTGAGCCGACTTCTCTCGTCTCCTGTCGAGTTCAACGAAGCTCAACGAGTCTCTGTCGTGTGTGTGTCAAGACTGAAAAGCCTCCTTCAGTTGGCGCGGTGCAGAAAATTTTTGTGTCTCCACTCTCGAGGCGCTTCGCGGGGCATGAGCTCAGCCTTTTGCTGCGTGCTGCTCTGGTGCTGCCACCGCCAAAAAAATATCGAATTTTGCTCGTTGATTTGCAAAGGGGGCTTGGAATTTGAAATCAGGCGGGCTGTCTTGAATTCCAGAGGATGCCGTTCCCGATCGAGGTCAATCCGCCCAAAAATGAGGGCACTGGAGCGCGGTGAAGCAAGTCAGATCTCGACTCAATACAAATTCCTCGTAAAGAATTCATTTTTTTTGGCTTGAAATTGACTTGCTTTCTTCGAAGACGGACAAAGCAACACGCACGCAACGCAGATCGGCACTTAACGCGACGCGTGCCTCATTACTGTAGAGCAGACAAGTCACCGTACGTAGAGCCGATAAGATCAAGATCAAGTTTGAGAAGAGCAATTGCGATACTGTACAACGAAGACGACACTCAAAGTGTGGAGAGAAGCCCTTTAAGGATAGCGGAGACGGTGACAAATAGCGGAACAAAACAAAAGCAAACGAAAACACAACAATGCAAAGGATATAGACGAGAAGGGGGACTGTATGGGGAAGGGAGCGGGTGAAAAGCAGAGTCCGAGGTGAGTGTGGGGGAGGAGAGTGTGTTAGCACACCATGTCGTACTCGCTGCCACTTTCATAAAACTCGGAGGCAGGGCTGTCGTAGCCGTTGCTTCCTGGGTAGCTGACGCATGGCGTGGGTGACGTGGATGCACTGGGGAAGTAGGTGCTCGAGTAGATCGAAGACGTAGCCGAACTTGTTCCGCTCGACCATGGCGACGTGAGCGGAGGTGCTGCACACAGTCCTGGTCGACCACGCTCTGGCAGCGCGGCAGTGAAAGATGTATGCTTGGTCGGACTCGAACGCGGAGAGGAGGGCGGCGAAGGGCTGGTTTGCGTCACCACCGGGATCTCACCTTGCGACGCAGGGAGGCCGACTGTCCGGACGTCGGGCGAGCTGAAACGGCGCGACGAGGGCCCGTCTTCGACACCAGAGCGGTTCTTAGGAGGAGCCGATGTGGAGCGACTCGGCGATGCAGAGGAAGAGCGAGCTGCCGGCATCCCTGGCAACGGCGGTGGAGGTGCTTGTCCGAACTTGCTTCGTATCGATAGAGCCTCTGAAGACATGGGCTCGGTCTGGGTCGACGAGACGCCAGGTCGATTGCGCATATAGTGGGGCAGGTTGCGCTGGCGTTCCTGCTGGCGCTCACGTTCCTTCTGTTGGCGCAAGCGGGCTGCAGGACTGGTCATCGAGCCTGGTCCCAACGTGGAATCCGATTCTGCGCCGCAAGCTGGGGTACGCTTTTGCGAAGCGCTCATGGCGGCGATGCCGGCATTGTAAGCGTTGTCGTTGTCGGGCTTCTTGGTGGTGCCTTCGGTACCTTCGACCTTCTTAGGCTTGCACGCAGCCACGGCGGCCCACCTTGCTTCCAAAAGACCCATCTCCATCTTCATGGTTCGGAGCTCCTCAACGTCGGCAGGACTGAGTCGGTTGCTGACGGGACAGCTCTTACGGTCGTATTCAACGGGGCTGTGTGTGCGCATCTCCTGCGGCGGCCTGCTGCTGAAGCGCACTGATCGCCCTCGTACCGACTCGCGCTCGCAAGACGACTCGCGTGTCGACGCGCCCGACTGATGCGAGGACTGGCGTCGGAAACAGGGGCGCAGTGGCCTCACCGGAGACGAGTTGCGTCGAGCCGAACTTCTCGACTGACGAGGAGGCGAAGATTGAGAATCGGGCTGGTGAGAAGAAGCCACGTTGTCGCTGTCAGATCGAGCTGCCGGCTCCGTTGATTGAGTGGCATCCGGCATTGTCTTCTCCGAGCTCGGGAGAACGGGTGCAGAGACGCTGGCTGCCTCTTGCCCGTCTTTGATGGTCTCGACGCTTTCTTCCAAGTTTGTGGTCGCGGTGGTAGCAGCGTTGGGAGCGCTGTCGGCGCTGACGCATGAGCACAGCGGTGATGGGATAGTCGGTACGGTATCGGAAGGGCTCACACTTCGTGGAGGAGCAAGTGGAGGACCCGAAACCTCGCATGACCAATCTGACCCGCCCGAGGCAAAGGAAGGTTTGGGCATGACGGTGGTGTTGATGCACTCGCCTCCCTCTTCGACGATCTCCGAGATGCGACCCTTCCTGACGCGACGAGGGCGGCGAGCGGCGATCTTGTTGGCATAGTTGTTGAGCAGCCACTCGCTGCGCTTTCGACGAGCGTAGTCCGATGCTGCAGTGCCTTGGGTCGCCGGTCGATGTGAGCCGTGTTGACGAGAAGAGTGGGAGGAAGAGAGACCGAGAGCGCCAACACCTGTCGGCAAATGGTCGTGGTCACCGCCGTGAGAGCTCGCGCGTTCTGAGTCAGAGTCAAGATCGATGCCGATATCCAGAGAGCAAAGGCTGCTAGATTCCTCGTCGCATTCGCTGACGGTCTCGAGTTCGGGTTCAAGGTCCAGATCCTCAATGTCGGCGAGGTCGCCGCGTCGGAAGCTGGAGACGCTGGATACGCTGCCAGGACTGTCGGTGAGTCCCTCACTCATGCTGGGACTCGCTGGCACACCGAGATAGCTGTCGTAGTTGAGCTGCGAGTCGACGGAGCTAGAGTTGGACATGGCAAAATGGCGACCATAACGGCTAGCGGGACTGGTGGAGTAGGACGCCGACGGTGGCAGATGCTGAGGAATCGTCGAGGAAGTGAGGCGGTCGGCTAGCTTAGAGCCAGAGGCGGTTGTCGGTAGTGAAGAGCCAGAAAACATGTGAGAGGCGTCGCCAAGGCTGGAAGATTGGGCTTGTGAGCTGGAGATGTCGAGGCTGCGTAGACCTGCAGACACAGCGTGGAGACTATCGGGAGGTTCTATCGCGCCACTAGGGCTGGCTGTGTCGTCGGAGCCAGAGGTGGGCGCCACGAGCGCCGACTCGGAGTGGGAAGCAACTATGGAAGACATGGTGGCTGAACAAGCGAGAGTGGTGGAAGAGCCGAGAGACTGAGATGATGCAGACGTCTAATGCGATATAGAAGAGAGGCAGATCGACATTGTATCAGCTGGGAATGCTGATGGCTGGAACGGGTGACGAGAGATGATCGTGATATCGTTGTGTTGAGCTTGTATGGGAAAGCAGGAGAGAGATGAGCTCGATTCGAAAGACTAGCTCCGAAAAGCCAATGCTACAAGAGCAGATGCATAGCAGCAAAGAGAGTTGCGATGTGTGTTTGGTGATTCGGAGTCGAAGACACTGAGAGAGTGTCGAATGAAAGAATGGTGGTGGTGGTGATGGTGGTTGTGATGGATTGCTCTTGGCAGTGACGTGTGAGTGATGGAAGGTGGTACAGAGGGCAGAGATGAGCAGATCGAGAGAGAAGCGCTTGGTTGCAAGAATTTGACGACGATGTTCCTGACGAGATTGACACTGAAGCGAGCGAGCGAGTGGGCCAGAGGGTGACAAGGCAGAGGTCTCGTGAGGTGTTGAGGTGTTGGAAACGAGAGCTCTCGTTTCTTGTTTGGCGGTGATGCAACTGCTGACGGATAAAGCGTTGGTGCCGATGTCTGCTGCTCGTCTGCCTCTTCTGAAATTGCGCTTCTAGACAGCCGCCGCCGCCATCTGCATAGCGTAATTCAGCCGCGTTTTTTTTGGCCTTTGGTTCGGTTTCATATTGGCTTGAGTCCGCTCGCTTGATGTTTCCCTCCATGCCCGTTCCCCTTCAACAGAGACCTGCTCTTCGGTCGCTGCTTCTTGATTCAAGACCAGGTGGAAGAACTCAACAGAGCAACAGCAAGAGAGAAAGGGCCAGGGCCAGGGCGAGACGAATGCAGTCCACAGACCGCTGCCGGAGAGGGGTCGCTGCACTGCACTGCATTGCTTGCTGCCGTGTGCTGTTGTGTTCTGCCCCCGATTTCGTGTGGAGAAACTTGGCGGCGAATGGTCATCTCACTCACACTCAGTGTCTACGACAGACTGACTCAGTGCCTTCATTATTGTGTTGCTGTTTTCGAACTTCGAGTTGAGCAGCGCGATGTGGGCTTGGGTTCAGGGCTCAGGCCGTGTGGTGTGGTCACGGGTTTGCGAAATTTTTTAATTTAATTTTATTTTTTCTTAAACCGTCCCGAAACTCTCGCGCGATCTGCGCTGGATTGCGCTACGTTTGGTCGACGACACTGCTCCCGTGCTCGGGCCTGATAAACAGAGCGGAACCCGATCGCTGGTCTCAGCCTTTCCCGTTTGGCTGTGCGCTTGCGTGCTGTCGGCGCTGCCTCATCCAACGAGTCAGCTCATGAAGCGAGCAACCACAGCGAGCGGACAAAAAGCGAATCGAGAGCGAACAACAAACAAGACATCACAGCGACGTTGTTTTCTCTGTCGTCGTCTTTGTCAATGAGGCCGATATTGATAGGGCATGACGGCCACGCTTCATAATTCGGGCTGCTCGTTGCGATAACCAAGATAGGAGATGCAACAAACAGGCCAAGCCATCAAAGAGTCTCAGAAACTGCAAATTGAGGAATGGACTATCAAAGGGGCACAAGTCCGAGGACCGTCAAGACCGATTCTGTATCACCTTGGAGAGCAAAAATGTTGGAGTCGATTCGCTCAAACTCAAAACGATGCGGCGATCCGTCATCCGCGATGCAACCCAAACAAGTGAGCTTTATTTTTATTTTTCTATCGGTGCCATGCATCGACGCATCGACGCATTCCGCTGTTGCTGCTCCAACAGTTCTACAACGGCTAACCGACGATCGGCTCTTTTGGAAGTTGACTTCGATCGTCTCGCCCACCCTGTTTACAGTATCTCCTATTGTAACTTTTGTGATCGTCGCAGCCCAGAGACGAATCAGACGAAAAAGCTCGGTCGTTGGCCGTGTCACTGAGCTTGAACGGCAATAGAGAGTCGGGCAGATCCCGAAGCAAACAGACAAGTTTGCGCGCCTCCCCGGCCGTGGGTCCACTGTCGGTTCTTCCGCTCTGAATCAAGCTTTCAAGTCTCACGAATTCGCTCGAGGAGGACGGTGGGTGACCGAGCTTGCGCTTTTCAAACATAACCACGTTCAATGCATGCTATTGTAGTCACAGTGAGTGATCTGACCATGAAATGGTGCAGGCGCTTCAGAAAACGTTGACTTTGCGTGGGCACCGGGCTTGCTCGCTTGCGGCTTCTAGCCAGCTTGCCCTGGACCCCTAGCCGGTTTAGCAAGCCTAGCGCGCGTGGCACGCCGGCACCATCCAGTGACCTGCTTCCATTGTACCGCAAATAGCATGCAACGAGCGATTTGTCACCTTTGTGTCGATCATCATCGTCATCATCTTCAGCCAGGCAAGGCAAGGGATGCTATGTACGGCTGCTGTGTTCACATCTCGCGATCCTCAGTCCGCTCACATGCTCGTCCCAGCGTCTCAAACCTCACAGCCCAGAGAAGCAGACGCCAATCAAGATAGGAAAGGCTGTGCAATCGAAAGGCAATGCTACGAACAAACTCTGCGATTTGGCGTGAGTCGGAAAAGTGTTGACAGATCGGGTGATTGACGTCCTCGGTGTGGGCCATAGCGGGAATTTTTGCGAGAAAATTTGAATGTTAGACCCAGACTGGCGAAGGCAATAATTTTTCCCTTTTTTATATCACGTGCAAGGCCCTTTGCTTCGGCCGAGGTCAAGAGCAAAAGGCGAGAACTGAGGCAGCGACAAGGAGAGGAAGTGTCTTAGGCGCAGCACCAGCGGCTGCAATCGTCCGAGTCCAGCAAACAGGGCAAGCAAGCGTGCAGGCAGCAGACGGCTTTCTCGAGTTGGCTTCTCACTCAGAGAGCGAGTCTGGAGTGCGAGTGCAAACCTCGAATCCCGCTTGGCTTTGCATCCTTCGTCACGATCATCCATCAAGATCATCAACCAATCTCATTATACAAGATGGCGGAATCCAGCAAGGCTATCAACCCTATGAAGGTTAGTATATCGACAAGGCCACATCAGCGCCGCCTACATCGACGCGCATCCATCGCCACGTCTGCATACACCGGTTGCGCCTATGCCATCACATTTCAATCCACCAATCAGCCTCAATGTCAGCATCTGCCGCATCAGCAATCTTGAATCTCCACGCTCAACATAACAATCAGAGCGATGCCCGCTGCGAACGTGCCAAGTATGCAAATGATCCAACACATCGACATGCAAATGATCCAACACATCGACCTTGGCAAATCACGAAATATCGAATGCATCACACCCAATCAGCACACCGAGCGTAGCAGAGCGCCAGTTTTTTGCAGTTCATTTGCAAGTGCGATAGTAGCTTCGACCCTGTCGTCTCGGATAGAAGCTGGAACATAAAATCGTCGATGCATTATTGTGGAAGCGCAAGCAAGGTTGCGAGCAGTCCGACCAGGGGGAAGTGACATAGTATCGGACGGGCGACCAGAAGCGCAATCGTATCGGATCGGAAAGTTCAGAGGGTAACGCCGCCATCCAACGCCTCGATCCTGTAGCTCGACACGGAGGCATGCATGCTCAGGATGGGTCAGCAGCCAACACATCTCACATCTGTGTACGGGAGCCAGTCATACCCGCGCATACGTACTCCCGCTCTTCTCGTCTCAAGGAGTCAGAATAAACACACCAATGCCGAATCCTTTGGCTCAGAACACACCACTGTCCGACACTTCATCATCGCATTCTCCTTTTCGCAAAGGTCCAGCAATCAGCACAGCACACGTTTCAACACTAGGCGCGACTGGTTTTGGCAGCAGCAGACACCCGGCATCCTAGCCCCTTTGCACGCTTACTGACTTGTTCTTCACTACTTTGTGACTTGTCCAATCCCACAGGAGCTCAAGGTCGACAAGCTCGTCGTCAACATCTCCGTTGGTGAGTCGGGTGACAGACTCACTCGTGCCACCAAGGTGCTCGAGCAGCTCACCGGTCAGACCCCCGTCACCAGCAAGGCCCGTTACACCCTCCGTGGTTTCGGTATCCGCCGTAACGAGAAGATCGCCTGCCACGTCACCATCCGTGGCCCCAAGGCCGAGGAGATCATCGAGCGTGGTCTCAAGGTCAAGGAGTACGAGCTCCGTCGCCGCAACTTCTCCGACACCGGCAACTTCGGTTTCGGTATCACCGAGCACATTGACTTGGGTATCAAGTACGACCCCTCGATCGGCATTTTCGGTATGGACTTCTTCGTCTGCATGACCCGTGCCGGTGCCCGTGTCGCTCGCCGCAAGCAGCGTGTCGCCCGTGTCGGTGCCCCTCACCGTGTCAAGAAGGAGGAGACCGCCGCTTGGTTCAAGCAGCGATTCGACGGTATCATCATGCGCTAAATGTTTCGGCTCGTCCTCAACGTTCAAAGCGACAAAGCAATGTTTCTTCCCGCCGCATCTCCCTCCTCGTCCTCGATCTCCGACCATATCACCATTTTTCTCGTTTCCTGGGACGTCGCTGCTCATGCCGCGCGCCCGCACTTGTCACCCTACACATCCTCCGCGTTGTTCATCCGACAACGTAGAATCTATCACTGCATTTCACGACAGTTTTATTGTACAAAACATGCAAATCCTTGTTATTCGCCCACGCGCAATAGCATAAAAATTCGATGCTCATCACAAGAGCGCAGCTTCTCGTATTTCCTGACTGTGTCTGCGCGTTCAGTACCTGACCCAGACCGAGACGTTTGACATCACTGTGCGTGCGCTTGGTATTGATGTTGTCTCGTGCGCTCCACCCTAGGCTTTAAGATGCGTAATTGACTCATTCATGGGCTTGCCTTGAGAGTCGAGCGTCGACTCGCTCTGCAGAAGCTCTTGATTCTTTTCGCCCACCTCGCCGTCGCCTTCCCAAATCAAGCTCTCGCTCGCATGACACACGACATCATCGCGGCAAGTTCCCCTCACTCCCAGTCCCTGGACGAGCAGAGCAGGTCGCGGCATTCCAAGTCCGTGCATTGCGAAGCATCGTCGAATCTGCATCCTGAGGCCGAACGTGATTTTCAATGAAGAAATTTGGATTATTGAGGACTAGTTAGGTATGCAATCCGGGCTCCAATACGTCATTGTATCGGTGCGATGCCCGAGTGGTTAAGGGGTTAGTCTTGAATTATGACATTCAACGGTCGTGCTTCACGCTGATAACTAATTCGCTATGCGAGCGTCGGTTCGAACCCGACTCGCACCGCCTGATTTTTTGTCTTTTCGATACTTCAGCGAAACATGTCAAGTGTCTTCCTTACAGAGCACCCACTCACTTCTTTCTACTGTTGACGCTGACACTGAGCGCGTCGACGCAGATCTTTTGGCCGTCTTTGCACATGAACAATGACCCCTTCGAGACGGATCTGTCAGCCATGGCGAGCTTAGCCCTTTTGCAACATTTTCTCTCTTTGATTTCGGTACGCCTTTTTCGTACCATTTTTTCTGCTCTCAATTTCGTGACACCTGTCAAACTGTCAAAAAGAAAGCATTTATCGAATTGCGAAACCATTCCTGGCTATTTGTACAAAGAAAGCAGAAGATACAGAAAGAGCAACAACGGTCACAGTCTAGTGCTTCTTTTCGTCGGCGACTTCGTCCATCGACTTCTTCTGGTCGTCGTACGACAAGTCCCCAGCGAGCTGAGGCTCGTCGGTAATAGCATCGCTGGAGCCCGCCTTGCGCCTGTTGGCTGGGCGGTTCTGCGTCCAGCCGATCGCGTACCAAGGCTTGGCGAACAGCTTGTGGATGTCCTCCAGCTGCATACCAGCAGTCTCGGGCATGAAGAAAAAGACGAACAGGCAGCCGGTGAGTGCGATCATGGCGTAGAAGAGGAAAGTGCCAAAGTTGCCCCATGCGTGCAGCATAGGGTTGAGCGTACGAGTGGCAGCGTACTGCATGGCAAAATGCACCAACGAGACAACAGCAACACCCAGCGCACGCACAGTGATGTCGAACATCTCGGTCTGCGTCAAGTACTGCACCGAGTTGACACCAATGGCCCAAGCAAGACCAGACAGGTAGAAGAAAAAGATGGCACCCGTGGCAGCCGACTTGTCCGAGTGCGTTTCGGTCGCCTTGGTGACGCCGGCGGTGAATTTGAGGAAGAGTGCGAGGTACAGCGAACAGATGCTCTGCAAGAGCAGTCCCGTCGTGACCGCCGTCTTACGACCGAGCATGTCAACCAGGAAGAAAGCAGCGGCGAGCGAGGACAGCAACTTGACGATACCGAAAATGACCGTGGTGAAGAGCTTGGTCCTCGTTCCGCCGGGAACGCCGAGAAGGCCAAAGATCTTAGGGGCAAAGATTGTGTAGACACCACCTCCGCTGAGCTGACCAAGCACTTGGATGCCGAGACCGAGGAAGAGGATGTACTGGTTGTTCTTGTTGGTGACGAGCTTCTTAAGGATCTGGAAGACGTTGAGGCCTTCCAGGGCTTCCTTCTCGGCTTGGATCTGCTGCTCCATGACTTCGACCTCGTTGACAATGAAGGGATGGTCCTCGTCCAAGTTTCGCAGGTAGCTCAGCACTTTGCGACCTTCCTCGTATCGTCCTTGCTTGATGAGCCAGCGTGGCGACTCCTTGGCGAAGAGACAACCGATAAAAGTCAGGCCGGCAAAGATGAAGTTGATGCTCGCTGGGACCGTCCATTGCCTGGAGTCCGTGTACGAGATGGAGGTACCTAGGTTCGAGAGGTAGCCCAGCAAGATGCTAGAGAAGGGTTCAAAGCGTTGCGTTTGCTTCTGTCAGTACTGCGATCTTCGAGGATTGTTTGGAGTAATAGAGCGCCAAGATTGCCACAGTAGTCGAAGTATAAACTCACCCAATGTAAACCGATCCAGAGAAGATACAAACACAGAGACCTCGGATAGCCTTTGGAGCAATCTCTGCTAGATAAACTGGAGCAACAACTGGGGTAAAACCGACTCCCAATCCGGCTATAAATCGGCCAGCAAGGAGCTGGTTATAGTTTCCTGGCTGGTGAGTTCCGCTGACGCCGGCCGAAGTCATCCAGATGGCAGTGCCGAAGATCCAAAGAAGACAAGCGATCATCGAGGTACGCAGACGACCGAGGCGATCGCAGAGGAAAAAGGCGATCGCCGATCCCGCAACTGAGCCCAGTTGGAGCTGCGAAGCGATGGTAGCCTCTTGCGGCGAGTTGTCGTCGAAACCAAATGTGTTGATGAAGCTGTGCTGCTTGAGTACACCAGAAATAATACCCTCATCGAGACCACGCGAAATACCGAGCGCGCCGACAGCCCAAGCGCTGAACCAGAGACGCCAGCCACGCGCTTCACGCGGAGTGTCTCGAAGATGAGAAAGCAACATCTTCGCGATTGTTGGGGAGCGAGCGAAATGAAGGAGGCAGTCAAGAGGTGGGAAGGGAAAGGACAAAGGTCTTTGGTGGGGTGGTGTGGCATTGGAACGGATGGACACCTCTCTCCTCGGTATTTATGCTTTCCTGTGAGTCGTTGCGATGCTGCTGTTCGAGTGGCGGAGCCCCGCATGGCTGGCAGATTCAGCGCTCGTGGACGACAATTCTCTGCGTTGCGAGCTACCCCGCGAATCTTAGTCTGCGTTCCTGCAGATGGAGCCCCACTATGCACATGCCCCAAAGAGGAGATGTGCAAATTTTTTTGCGCTCAAAGTGCAACGATTCTGCATGAGCGATAGTCGATGGTGAAAGCGCGCCTCTCATTGGTCAACGAACCAAGCCTTTCGACAAAGTGACCGATGACGGGAACGGCTAATCCAAAGAACCACCAAATAGAGTGAAATCGGAATGATCCGGCTCTGACGATTCTCTCCGTCCTCGAGCTGAATACGCCACAGGCGGGACAAATCTGCAAGGAAGCTGCCCACCATGACAATGATTCGCTACGATGGAAAGGAAAAGGCGAGACACGAAGCTCAGATCGGAGTATACTGCGCCGCATCGGTGAATTGAATTGAAACTGTGTCGCGAAACTGTGTCGCGAGGCGTTCTCCCCTCTCGAATTCATGAGGAAGCACAATCCAAGCGAATCACGATTGTCCCTGAATGGCAGACGTGAGGTAGAAAAGCACAAAGCCATGAATCCTCGCTGAACAGCACCAGAAGCATTCGATTCAATAGGTATTTTCAAGCAGCCACTTAGTACAGCGCCTGACCGTCCTCCAATGGAGAGTCGACTGGAATGCTCTATGAAGTGCTGCACCGAATCAAAATGCGCAAGTCGACAGTCTGCGCTTCGCTCCTCCTTTGGAATCGTTTGCGCGCAACCCCGCCCACGCGCATGTGGCATCGCGTGACATTCAATCTCCGCAGGTCTTGGCATGCCAAAAAGATGCCCGCTTCCCTCTTGCCAAAAATTGGCCGTTCAATACTGCAGCATGCCACCTGATACCCACGGAAAGTCTCGAGCCTCGAGTCTCGACACTGATGGAACGCGGGGTGCGGGTACGCTTTTTTCGCCGGCTCGCCACCTGTGGCACAAAACCCCTTTCGCCGATTGGTTGATCCGGACTCAACTCAATTCTAGCTGTCGACATCGGCGGTCTCTCTTCTTGTGCCTGCCGCTCAAACCGCCTGTACGGCACGTCAAGCAAATTTCGACCGCAGGAAAGCCCTCGATTCCCCTGTCTCTCGCCGTGTCAATCTACGCATCCCCCCTTCACTCATTTCAACCCTCTCTCTACACTACAGCAGGGGTCATCGACGTGGGGTGACCAGACGGTCGCCGGTCCGAACATCCTCCGTTGCGACAGGTTGACACAGAGCACTAGTGTTCACATGGACCTCCCTTGACCTCTTTATTCCCCGCCCCCACCCCCGCCCTCGCGACCTTCCCTCGCCTCCATACTTTGCTAGCACATCAGAGTTCGCCCGTCCGCTCAGCCTCTCATCGTCTCTCCAGTCTGGGCTCTTCCTTCTCCATCCCTCGCCGCTAAATGCCAAGACTTTTCTCGGTTTTATCAAAGGACCGAAGCAGGGATCGAGCGGAGTTCGATTCTTGTCGGTCAATTCCTCGGAATCAAGCGCTGTTCGATTTCTTCACATCGTTTGGCGACGTACACTACGCTCTTGAAGCCAGCTTCACGATCCGGTTAGTGACACGTTTGCGGATCAAACCGACTTCAAACGGCAGCGGCGGAAAAGTCCGCACCCTTGCGATCCATAGTGCGAAAGGCTGTTGCGATAATCTTGACTGATGGAAGGGTGAGCTTAATAGCCACGAAGTAGCCACTTCCTGACGTAACGACTATCAGGATGCCTCACGTCAATCAACAAGGGCCCGCAGAGAAAGGTTACAGACGCTGAGGATCTGTCCAATTATATTTGGGCTCTTTCCGTGATTCGGAGATAGACTTTCCCAAGGCCTGGTCCGTGTGAAATGCTCGAATCAATCAGTTCAGACAAAGTCAGCAAACTGCGATGGTGATCAGTGTACGGAAAAATCCGTTGTGAGACGTTCCTACGATGTCATGCGATGCTGAAGCACAGAAACAGTCAACAATCAAACGCCAGCTGCATCGTAAACAATAATGTTGCACCGAACCACATTCTTATGGACGGCAAACGCAAGCATTCGCCCTCGTTCAGAGACGAGGGGTGTACAGTTTTGAAGCTTGCTGTATCACTGCTTCATCTTCTGGCAAGAGCCTCTCCCGCAGCACGTCGCAGGCAAACATATTTAAATCGCACATTCATTCTTTAGAGCTCTCTCTTCGCCTCTTGTTCAAATTCGGATCACGACGAAAGCCTGGATAGTCTACTGTACGCCAGGTCCATTACGATGACAAGTACAATTACAAATACGGATGAGGTCGTCGCTGCGACCCGTGTGATGACGGGCCATATGCTTGGGAGGTGGACGTCGCCGGTGATACCGAGCGATCATCATATGGTCTGGTGTACGAAGTCGCCGCCGACGAGAACTGCAGCGTGTGCGACCGCTGTCGGCCTGCATGAAGAGTCGGAGGGCGCGACACGGGACTTGCTCCTCCTGTATGCGCTCGCACAGGAGTCGAACGCACGTGAAATCCTCCTGACGGCGCCGAAGAGCTTTGAAAAGGACGTCCTGCGAGCTGGTCAAAGATCTCTACATGACCGACAGAGTTGGATCGGCTAGCGCTCATCATCATAGCCTGTTGCGAAGGAGATTGGTATGCAAAAGGATGAGAATCATCAGGGTGTCGAGCCGACCATGGATGACCATGAGCCGGATCGCGATGCATACCCTCGTGAAGACGGGTAGGATGCATGGGTGCAATGGTCGAGTGAGGAGCGTTGAGCATGCTCGAATTGCCGATCGATGCCGATGAGGATGTGGGCCGATTGCGCAGACCATTGGCCAGATTCAGCTCGGCTCGAAGTGCTTCTAGACTTGCTTGTTTGGCTCCTGGCGACTCTTCGCGTTCTCTGACAATCTCCTCGGCCGACTTGCCGCTAGCCCTCGCGGCCGCTTCGGCTTCCTGTTGCTTGCGTTTGGTGAGCTTAGCATAGAGAAGGCCACACGCGTTGCAAAGCGTGCGCGGACCCATGGGTCCTTTTCGCCACTCCGGTGTCTCCTTTGCCTGACATCCGAGACATTCTTGATGATGCTCGTTCTTGCGCTTCCGAACTCTTTTCATGCCTTTGCCAGCTAGACGTCGACGGTCTAGAAGGTCCATCTGCTGCTGGTGTCGACTTTCCGCTGGATAAATGGGTGGCAACGGGGCGGTGCTCACGTAGGAGGGATGCATGGGGTGATCGTACATCATTCTGCCCTCGGCCTCCAAGCCAGGCGGTTCTGTTGCACCTTGCTCAAAGGGATGGGCATGGCGATGCTGATTTGGAATGGAACGATGCTGGTCCAACGAGATCGCTCTAGAGATGGAGCGTTGCGACGCGTCGGCATGCATCGAACGAGTGTCTCGATATTCGTGATCGATAGTTTCGCCTTGGCGCCGGTGCTCATATTCTTGATGGGGTCGCTCCTCCAAGCTGAGTTGCCCGATGGACGAATGAGTCCCTTCTGGAGAGGCGTTGGGCGGCCATGTCGGATGACCAGCTTGGCCAGAGGAAATGGCATGAGGAGGCATCCTACCGCTGTGGCCAGCCGTGTCTCGACTTGCGTCCGCATTTTGCATGGCACGACGAGGCATAAAATAGGTGCCGAAACCCAGATCGTGGGCAACCGCCTCTGCACGAGATCGAGAGAAGCGTGCCATGGTGTCGAGCTCGTCAAAGACTTTGTTTCGAAGCAGCTCGATAGCAATGGAGCTGCGAAAGATGGATGGCGAAGGAGGCCCACCAGTGGTGAGACCAAGGCGTCGATTGATGTCTTGGACGTAGAGCAGACTTTCAAGGAGTCGATCCACCTCTGAGGAGTCGGCAAGAGACGGTCTTCGGGTGGGATAGGGCAGCCTGTTCCTGTGTGGCGATGAGTTGGAACGCGGACGCGTCGACTCTGCGATGCCACGAAGAGGTGGCATGATCAGCCGTGGCGATTCTTTCGACGTTGGCGGTTGATGGCGTGAGGTCGACGACACGGTGCTGGAGGGCGGACTGAGTCTGGAACGGAGCGAAGGCGAGTGGGGTGCGGCGATGGGATGCTGCTCCCTGGGGTCGCCACGATCCATTGACCAGCGCCTTTCGCCGTGCGTCGTTGTATCTGATGGGACGCGGTGATATTCATGCCTTCCCAAATCTCTTTGTGCCAGGTCGTGGGAAAGCATCAATGGACTCTGGTGGATGGGATTACGATCGTTGGCAGACGATGCTTCACGCCTGCTGTCAAGATCCAAGGAAGTCGTGAGCGAAGACAGAGGGGGCAAGGTCACCTTGCCTTGCCGGGAATGATGCTCCATGTCTGCGCTTGCTTCCCCCGAAATCGATCTAGGCTGATGGTGGCTCCCTATGTCCT
Source organism: Sporisorium iseilematis-ciliati (assembly GCA_001748505.1). Lineage (NCBI taxonomy): Eukaryota > Fungi > Basidiomycota > Ustilaginomycetes > Ustilaginales > Ustilaginaceae > Sporisorium > Sporisorium iseilematis-ciliati. The sequence continues at coordinate 18,016 of MJEU01000136.1, read as the reverse complement.
GAGACGGCTTGTCATCAGAAAGATGATCGTTCGGAGGGTCGAGGATACAAGAGTTGGCCGAAAGTCGAGTGAATGAAGTTCGCGACGGTCGAACAAAAGGATGCCTGGAGATGCTGGATGATTGCTGCTTCTCAAGAATGACGGCTGTCCGAGATGGCTTATGCCGATGTCGTGATGAAATTGGGTCCGATGCCGAAGGGAGATACTCGCAAGCCGACATCCGCAACTAGTCAACGTTGGACAAAGGGTGGAGCCACTGCAGGATATTCGGTGGCAGGAGAGGAAGAAAAGCGACCGGCAGAGGATGTCACTTGCACGTCGAGCGAGCAATGATGACAACTACGGCTCGCTGCAGAGTCAAAGGCGTGATGCTGGCCGTGAACTGAGCAGACAGCAACGATGAGCTAGTCGGTGTGTCTTTGTCGAAGACGCTTACAAGATGCGGACTCGAATGTGGCCAGCAGAGTCGAGACGATGAGAAGGAGGGCGATTGCTGATGTGAAGTGACGACAACGGCGATGGTATAAGACGATAGTAGTGGTGATGGTGGTGGTGCTGGTGGTGGTGGTGGTTGTGATGAAGCTTGTTGCTGGCACGAATCGATATTGTAAGGAAGCTAGAGAAGCGACGAGCAGGTATAATCAAGGGAGGAGCGAGATTGTGGCGTTGAGCGTTGGCAACACACCCCAAACTTCAGAACGAAGCCGTGATTGATTCTGCCTGCTGATTGTGTGCAGCGGATCCTGCGACGTTGGCGAAACAGCTGGTAGACAACAGGCCAAGCGAGCGAGAATCGCGATTCCGGTGTTATGCCTGTGACACAAGCCAAGCAACTGGGCAACCGCGCTGAAAGCTCGGAATAGGTACAGTATGAAGACAAGCGACCTAGATTGCGTGTCGTGTGGTGTGAACGGCAGATGGGACCAAGGTTCTGGACACCGAGACTAGATGGTCGATCTGGACTTGGGTCATGCATCCGAGAGGCTTCGACGGATGCAGGATTGCTATTTTGGGGAGAACTCAACCGGGGACACGGAAGAACCAAGAGAAGGAGGAACAAGCGAGGTAGAGAAAGCGTAGAGTCGATCAATGCATGCGACGCATCAAAGGGGGCGAGAGGGAGTGGAACAGAAAGGGAGACGGTAAGATGGAGAGGACGGAGAAAGGAGGAGAGGAAGAGAGGAACGAACAGCGAGGAACGGGCATCTTGACGTGGGCCCTGAATGCAGGTATCCGGGTCGACAGCGGCCCTATTGATTGCTGCTGCTGCTGCTGCTCACGGCATCAAGGCACATGATGAGATTGCGGGAAGGAAGTCCATCACACAGGTTACCGTCCGCTTCCGAGGCGCCTCCGATTACGAGCCTACAAGGCATGCGTGTGCATCAAACGAGGAGGAGAAAGGATGACTTTGCGAGTGGCTTGAGCCGAAGCTCGACGAGCTTGACAATCACAAGGTTTCCGATGCATTTAAGCGGTGTCAGCGGCAATGCAATATGGAAGCGGTGGTGACGAAGCCACGCAACGAGGCTAAGCGCTAATGTAAAATCCGCACCCTGGGTTCGCTCGAGGTGTTTGTTGTTGACAACCAGGGACATCAAAGCGAGCAAGTGACGGAGAGACAAGCAGGCAACCAAATATCGCAAACAACAACGGCATGGCTTCGAGACTTGAGCGAACGCTTTCCTTGAACTGAACCTAGAGTGGATCAAGGAAACGTCCACGTCGCTAAAAGCTTGTATACGGTGTGAACCCTGTTCACGAGCAGTTCCAGGCGTACGTTGCAACTTAAGAAAAAAAGGGAAGATTATTTATTCTCAAACAAAAAGAAAACCCCGAGGCAATATTTTCTTTAATTTATTCTTTATTGATTTGTTCTTGGCCTGGTCACAGAACGAAATCTTCAGCATGAAACGCAGAGGCAACAAATGAAGGCCACCAGGGGTCGAGGAGCTCCTTGAATCAGTCTCATGGTGAAATCGATCTGCAGTAAAGTTTGGTCGAGAAGAAAGCCATACAGTTAGTGAGAGTAAGGGCAGACAGAGATTCACTGGCACTGGCAAGGGCACAGGCACCGGCACTGGCAACGTACATATGTGCGAGCTAGTTACGAGCTGGTTGCAGCTGCAGGAGCCGAAGTCTTTGTGGGACAATAGAAATGCACACATGCACAGTGCAGACCTAGAGCGCCAATCTCGCTCTGTCCAGCATGCAGCTCGGGTTGCCTGGCCTGCAGCACCAGCGAGATCGTGGGAGCGAAGATCTTTTTGTGTGGCTGCTGCAGTTTTGTGTCTGTGGAATTCATGCTTTCCATTGCAGAATGCAAATAGAACGGGCCTCGATCCTTCTCTCCCAAAAGTCCGACCCTGTTCGAAACCACGAAATTCTACAGTATACACAAACCCGTGGGTCGAACACATGCTTTGCGGGTTGAAGTTTAGCCGCGCCCGTCGAACAGATGACGTACAACGACCGTGTCATCGTTTTCGACGTTGCCGTTGCACACTTGGCAGGATGCATGATGGTACCGCCTAGTCGCGGCAAGGAGTCCTTGCCTTGACTTTGATGGTGAACACTCCTTTTTTGATGCCGTTGTGCGGCGGTGTCGGGCGATACCTTGGGCCTCTTTTTGTGTCCACTAGGCGGAAACTTTAAGCGAGGCCAGATGCAGTGCATGTGCCACCAAACCAAATAAATTGAATTAAAAAAAAACTTAAAAACAAAAAACAAAAAACAAAAAAGGGGAGATTCTTTCTTACGCTTCGTTCGAAATGTTCTCGAGACTTGGTCGATTCCGCGGCACCAGTCTGATCAGAGAGAGACTGTGGAGAGCAAACACAGGCGAGACGATGCAAAGCGGACTGACAATCCAGGCTGCACCCTAGTCATCCGACATTTAAGATTGCGAGCGCCACAAACTTTGTTTGCTCCTGCGAACCATGGTAATTGCTTGTTTATCCTGGAATCAACGATTCACGAGTGCATGATGCGATGCATCCTCACCTGCATTGAGTGTTGAAAGCGCCACCGAGCGAAACGATGACTGCTCAGCTGGCTCGGACATCAAGGTTAATATCCAGTCAAAGCGGCTTCGTTTCGACTCATCAACGTCGATTTGGGTTCGGGTTCAGCTGTCAACGAGGTGCATTGGAGTTGCTTCTCCCACGCCGTCGCCGTCTGAAATCTTTGCCGCTGTCGGTGCTGCTGCGATGCATGTTGCACAATGACCGAGCATCCGCTGAATGCACCTACAGTGAAGTAGCTTATCGTCATTGAGAAACGAGGTCCGTCTCGCCTCTCAGCCAGCTGATGTGTGCCTTGTCTCGAGCCTTGGCGCGCTGACGCGATCAGGTGCCCTCCCTGCATCTGGAAACTCAGTACTATAGGCTCGCCACTCTGCACGTTCGATCCCATCCTGCACTTTATGCAACAAGCTTTCCTTTGACATGACACCTCGGAGGGTTTCGAGCTGCCAATCACATCGACATCCTTCTGCAGCCGGGCAACCTTGACCTTGCTCGCAACGCACTCGAGGCCGTCTCGATGGACGAGGCTCGCGGATGATCGGGTATCGGTGACTTTTTAATCACCGAGCAGGCGGAGAGCGACGCGGAGATGAGAAGTTTGTGCTGTACAGTACATTTCCACCCCCGAACATGCTCATGGCTCAAGAGCACTGCAAGGGACCAGATCACATGCTTGGTTCAAGCATGCATGGGTGAGTCTGCAAGGTGCTTGAGACCCGCCGGAATTGGCTGTATCTTGTGCAGGCCACTCCTACTGAAGATCAGAGGACCGACGCGGTCAATTTAGCGAGCTTCGACCGATTTGCTTGACAATTTGGCCCGTCGCAACGGTCTCAAATCGACCGAGATGCCGCATATTGCATCGATCTTGCCTTGTTGTGAGGTGCGACTGGCTCGGCGATCTGGTCTAGCCGCTTCCAAAAAGCTTTGCTGATTTCCCACGCTTCGACCTTCACTGGAAACAAAGGCATCAATATTTTAAGCTCTCAACAAGAAAAACAATGACATGGATACCTCTTCTTCGTTGAAAACGCAGCTTCCTAGAGACCAGCGAGGGTGTCGACATTCGAGTCGCCTCAGCAATACCGCATCTTTTGCTTCCTGCTGCTCAAGGCCTCTTCCACAGATTTTGCTGCCTCAACGCTTCTCGAATGATTGGCGAGGGACAGTGAAACATGTCATTAAGTTAATTTTCAGACAAAGTGATTGTTTTTAATAAATTCGGACCTGAGGTGTCTCGATCAGAGCAGAAAAGGCCATGCCCAAGCGAGGTCGATGGAAGCCCTTGAACGCCGTAGCACACAGCAAAAAAGGGGCGTCGAGATGCAGGGACTTGATCTCGCTTAGGGGTGCTGATGACCAGCGGTGTGAGGTGTCTCGTCGACACTCTTCGACAGCCCCTTTTTCCGTTTGATCTGCCAATGATCTGAGACAATAAAAAATTTGACTGAAAAGAAATAAAATTAAAAATCATTGAACAGAAGGAAAGAAATCTTGCACACGGAGAAGATTCGTTCGAGAATCGCTTCAGTATCGTCGTAGACCTTTGTCTATAACGCCATTGTGTCTGGCGCTGTACAGTATGTATGCGCTATTGTTCTTGCCGACTCAAAATGCACATTGATTAGATATGGGGTACAGCAAGCTCTATTGTTTTACCGTAATACGGTCCGGTGAAACGCATCGCCACGAAGGACGAGGCCAGTCGAAAGTCTTCGTAAACTCGCCCGTTGCGAATATATCTGTCGGCGCACAAAGCTCTGACGCCCCAGTACACAGCATACAACGGCGTCAACCGCGGAGAAGCGGCTCCTACTATCTCGTGCGGTGACCAAGACGAAAGCCCGGTGCTGCTCTGATTGCAAGATGGAAATCGCCCGTGAAAGAAAGAAAGGGTGAAGCGAGACGTTCTGTCGCTGCTTCTGGTGGGCGTCGTCGAGCGCTCGGATCTCGCAAATGGCTTCTGCAAGGGTCTGACTTTCTGCAGCCATCTCATCTGCGCTTCAATACAGAAAGCCGCGAAAAAGCCGAGGTCGTCGCGTAACTTACGGTCGTCATGTCACTTGCGAATCGTCATAGGTACAGGAACTTTACGTACATGCAGCGGAGACAAACAGGCGGCTCCTTCGAATCACAGATGCTGAACGTGACCGCAAACTTGACCGCTACCGAGGTTAGCTAGGACGGCCATGACGACTCGCGTTGTTCTCGGTTTTGCGTCGCTCTTCGCTTCCGGTTGCGCCGCGATCAAGCGAGGAGACTAGCGAGCTTCTCTTGGCGAAGCGAAGGCCAGACAAGAAAAAATTCTTTGCGGCTGCCGCTGCAAGCCACCATTCATGCCCACTATCCAGTGTACATGATCTTGCGTTCCCTGCTCGTCATCCTTTCGAACCAATGCAATGGCGTGGGATCGAATAATGCACCATCTTGACACGTCCAGATTGCATCTTGCCATGTCCGCACCGCACAGCAGCCACCGATTCGCACCATCTCACAGTCTCGCTCTTGCGAAAAGCTTTGGCTTTCATGCAACGGACACTGTATGTGCGCCACCGCTATGGCGTACCAACCTCGGCCGTAAATTGGACGTTGCTTACCGTAAGAAGCCAATTTGCCATGTCAGTCACGAGAGATGCCGCTCACGCTATCATGCGCAACAGATTGCAATTCAAAGCTGACTCGACCTCGACCGCCGACACGAGAGAGAGAGAGAGAGAAAGAGAGAGAGAAACTCTTGATAAGATTGCAGCTGCATGTTCTCAATCAATTTCACCGGTTCATCGTCTCGGGTCAACTTTGTCCAAGCCGAGGCTTAGCTTCGGTGGGAGCCCTTCTTGTTCAGCCTTGTGGATCTTGGCGAGGGAATGGCACGCATCCGCTGTCCTATCAAATCAGGCGGAATTTGTTAACGTCAAATCTCGCCCTTGTCCCATCGTGGTCGATGTCGAGCAATTAAAATGCAAGTTTGGAAGCTCGGACAACTTCGGCCGCATAGAAGCACTTAAGAGCGAAACTCCGCATCGGTCAAACACAAGCACACTTTCTTCGACAACCCGCTCCTATATTGAACCATAACACAAGCAACCAGCCTTGCAAAGGTTTAGCGTGGAAAACAAGGTTTCAAGCCCGCTATCGGTTAGGCTCGCGGGGCGATCGACGGCATGGTGGTGTTTCGCGTTGTTTCTTGTTTCTGAGACAAGTGTGATCGACTTTGAATTGCGCTGCGATGCGGTGCGTCAGTGTGCACCGGATGCAAGCAAGACGGACGGCAGCTCGTAATTAAGCTTCATCGCCGATCATGCGTGGCCGATTGTTGTTTATCGGATGGACCCTGAATTCTCCACATCGTAGAACGCGAAGCTCAGCTTTCGCAAGGTTTGTATTTTGAGCCTCGCAGCTGAGTTGATGCTCGCCACCAAGCATCCACAAGCGACGAACAAGTCATCACGCACCCGCTGCCTAGACGAACCCAGCTCGTCAGAAGAGCAAAAGCCTCGAAGTCAGTGGCGATGACATCCACCTACCGATGAGCCCATAGCGCTCCAGTCGAGTCGACAACCATGGTCCACCTCCGCCTCAACGACCCCGACACCTCCCGCAACAAGCACATCAACTACATCACCGCACTCCCCCAATACCCCGACCATGCTCAAGCACAGCATCGGCTACAGCAGCTTGCCGCCCAAGTGCAACCGGTGATGAAGGCGCACGGCTTTCAGATCAACTCGCTCGAAGAATTCGAATGGAACCGCGAATTCGCAGGACGCAACTGGAACAACGGCGAGACGGTCGAACTCGTACTCCGACGACAGGATGGAAGCTTTGCTCCCCTGCAGTGGGTGCTGATGGTATTCTGCCATGAGTTGGCGCATATTAAGTATATGAACCACATCCCATCGCAGCACGGCAAACTAGACCGAGAACTGCGCAACGAATGCCGCGAATTGCAAGGTCGAGGCTACTACGGTGATGGATTCTGGTCTGCCGGCCAGCGTCTCGAAGACAATGCATTTGTAGCAGGGTCTGGAATGAACTCGCTGCAAGGCTTGCCAGAGTACTCTTGCGGTGGTGCATTCAAGAGCAAGCCCAGCAAAAGTCGGGCGAGAAAGCGCCGCCGAGCCGGCGCGGGCACCGGACCACGCAAAAGAGGCTTCAAAGGACCCAGCCTTCATACAGGAGCCCAAACAGCACCCAACACCAAAGGCGGAAGACGCAACCAAACATCACTACCCGGTCAAGGCTCCCGCGTCGACGGCAACAACCACATCCCTACAGCCTCCGCCTTCAGCGCTTCTTACAAGACCGACGCAAACTCCACGTTCCGCAAGCGTACCCAAACCACGTCGGCTCGCGAGCTTCGTGCCCAAGCTGCGCTTCGTCGCTTCGACGCGCTCAAGACCGAGAACGCTGACATCAAGCCCGCAAAAGAAGAAGATGCATTCTGGCCTAAACAGTGGCAGGACGCTGGTTCGAGCTCAGAAACCTCCACTTCAGGTAGCGGGTTCAGCGAGCTCAAAGACGAAGACGAAACCGCATCGGAGAGCGAAACGGAAGACGAAGCGGATAGCAAAGATGGAGGGCTCGTGATTCGGCTAGACGACTCTTCTGACGAGGAAGACACGTCGGCAGCCTCTAGTTCGTCGCGCAATGGGAAGACTCGCGTGAAGCAAGAACAGGACCACTCGACATTCGCAAGCACCGAAACCAACCAACAGCGCCTAGATCGCTCCCGACTGTACCGCCAACATCAGCTCCAACAGGGCGGTACCCTACGATCGACCAACGACGACTGGCAAGACTTTTGCTCGATCGCTTTGCTTCCCTCTGCTAGCGCTACTGCTACGAACGGCTCTACTCAAGGTGCCACCAAAAAACCTGCTCTCAGTTCAAAACAGGATCCAATAGAGCTCCTATCATCCGACGACGACGAGCCCGATCCAGCAATACCACAGAAACCCGCCGCAATTCGACCCGAACCATCCGCACCAGCCACAGATCAACCCTGGTCATGCCAAATATGCACGCTACTCAACCCGGCCACAGCCATCCGATGCGACGCATGCCTCACCACACGAGGCTCGTTCTTGGTCGGTCAATAATTCATTCACCCATAGAACTTCCGCCTAATCACTGCGCAGCTACTCATTAAACCGATCCGCCAGCTGATTCGCCACGACCTGATTCGGCAACCTCGCCAGATACCCATTGAACGCAGTACGATCCGCCTTGTCCTGAACCTTGGGCACGAACCGCATCGACTCCTGCACATGACTGTGCTCGACGAGCTTGACGATGAACGGCGTGTAGCCGATGGGCGATCGTTTCGAATTGGCAAAGGCCCACAGCCCATCCCAATCTTTACTCTGTACGAGCGTGTCCAACTTGATGTTCCAATATCGCTTGTCTGGCACCTTGAAGTCCGATCGCAATTTTTCCGCCTTCTTGCTCATGTTGCGGAAGAGCAACTGGCGGATCGTCTCGTTGAGCGAAAGTCCCGTGAACTGACTGCGGTGTCCGTCTTCCTTCTCCAAAGCCTGCTGGAAGGCAAGTAATCGAATCTGCTCATCCACCAGCTTGGTCTCCAACACCTTCTCCTTGTCCTCGCTGAAGAACTTCATAGCAGCCTTGAGCTTGAACACTTTATCCGGCAGCTCGCTTTCAGTCGCGTTCTGGATCGCATTCGCCTCCTGCAACGCTAAAATAGCCGAATCGGTCCTGCGATCGTCCTGATAATAGAAATCCTTGAGCAGATCGCGGTCAACCTCTTTGGCGTACGCCTCTAGCAAGTTAGATGCTAACGACAAGTATTGCCGCGTCGAAGCCAGCTTAGAAGCACTACGCTGTGCGTTCTGCCCTGTGGCTGGCACGACAGCATCGGAAACGGGCGCTTGAATGATGCGGAAAAAGTCACCGCGCGAAAGCTGATTCTTGAGTCGCAACAGGACATGATAGATAAGATCCGTGTCTCCCGACTCGATCGCTTTGACCAATGCCAGCTTGTCCTCGCGCATGTTGAGCAAGAGAGGCACCTGATCGATCGCGCGAGCTTCATGGTCGAGCAAGCGTGTTGCCAAGTTCGCTCGCCCTGCCTTCCACGCAGTCCAAGCAACCTCTGCAAAGCTGACCGAAGCACCTCGGTCTCCTGACATGGCGCTGCTGCTTTTCAGAGCAGAATCCGCATCTATGGCTCCAGAAAATGCCCCAGCTGCAAGATTGTCGTCGTCAGAGCCACCAAGCTCACCGACACGCTCGTTGAGGGTGGTTGCGATTCGGAACTTGTGCACAATATCTGCGCAAAGACGCTCCTCGGCCGCCGAGATGGTCGATGCAGGACCTCCGAGGGCTGGTCTGGTGCGCGCGATCTTTGCTCTCGCCCAATGTTTGAGAATCGGGTCAGGACGTATATGAAGGTATCTTGCAATCTTGAGCGATAGAAAATGATGGTTCTGTGCAGTCAAACGTGACAAGAGCGCTGTTGGACCAGCAGCAACGTATTGCTCATACGATATGGGGATGCCAATCTGATAGTTGCGGGCCGCGTTGAGTACTCGCAAGGTTCGTGCCATGTCGACAAATGCCGTCGGGTCGTATAGCTCGATGAAGCTCTTACCGAAGGATGCAGCTTTGAGAAGCTTCTTCTGCCATGTGAGGTCCCATTCGTAGGCGGCAGCTCGAAGACAGCAGTCGACTGCATCTGGAAGGCTGCTGCGAATAGCGCGGATTCCTTCATCTGCGCGACTGCTCTTTGCACTGAATTGTTCAGCTGCTTCGAAGAGAAGAGCAGCCGGGTCGTTGGAGCCTGGGCGGAATACGCGATTGGATACATCAGAGACCTTCTGGAGGAATTCGTGTCGATCTGAAGCAATGATGCGGACGCCGTCGATTTCGCCTATGAGGTGAGTTGGTCCTGAGTAGGGATAGCGAATGGAGTCACCAAAAGGACCGACCATGACGACCTCGTCATTGAAAGAGAGAGCGATGGTGTTGTTGCCGCACCATTGGATCTCGCGAATGCCGCTGCCACCTATACCTCCTTTGCCGCCTGTTGCGCCTGCCGATGCGGATGCTTGATCCGCAGAGTTGAATGGGTCGTCGATAGACGAGGCATCCTGATAAGCTTCGCTCGCACGAATGTCGAACTCGCTGAGGCTGCGGGAAAAGTCGGAGCTGACGACCCAAAGGACGAGATCTGCGGTCATGAGTGCAAGCAGCTTGCCGTTGGGCGAGGGGCGGATGACATGGAAAGGACCACGAGACAGGCGCATATCCTGGCATGCCGTGTCTATGGACGAAGGACCTGCTGTCGAGCGTGTAAGAGAGAGCAATGTGGGGCCCTGAGCGATGAGCACGGTTGTGCGTCCAGACTGAGAGACGTTCGGAGGAACCACAGCCCAAGAAGTAGGCAGCGAGGAGGCGTCGCTGGAATAGGACGAGGAGGTGTCATAAGGAGGCAGTAGCTCTGGCGATGGTGACTGGACGGCGTCATCGTCAAAGGACGGAAGAGCAAAGCCAAACTCGCCTCCACCGCTGAGACTGACAGCACCAGCATACTCGCCAGACTCTGCATCCACGTCAAGACCTGGAAAGCGCCATTCTACGAAGCGCTTTGCGCCTACAAGGGCGACAAGGCCTCCTGCCCAGACTCTAGCATCGATGACGCCTGTTTCTGTGGCTTCGGTTCCGAGCGAATGCTGTGTGTAGTAGGAGCTCGAGGTTGCCTCGATAGGAACTGGACGGTTGCGTGAGGTGGATGAGCTGGAGGCTGGGTCGGCGGAAGCAGGACACGGTGAGAGGAGGGTATAGAGACGAACGTTGCCTTCTTCAAGCACCACGACGAGCTGTTCGAGTGCATTGAAGTCGAGCGCGACGATGCGCAGCGAAGGGTCCCATGGGATGCTTTCGATGAGCTGACCGGCAGCAGTGTAGACGAGGATCTTTGGTTTTAGAAGTGATGCTTTGCCCAATGAGACTAGACGTGTTGGGTCACGAATGAGAGCGACGAGACCCGCATTGCTGGATGCTGCAACGACATAGTCGGCAAGGTTATCGATTCCCCAGTTGAGTGCGTACAGCTCTGTCCGTCGGTAAAAGATGTCCTGCAAGCTGGTCCACTCGGTGGTTGGATGGTTAGGTTGTTGCACCATCGCAGTCCGTTATTCCAAGGCGCGGAGCACCGCCACTGTCGAGCTGCTGTATGTGATGGTGATAAGGAAAAATGTGCGGTCGTGATGATGGAAGCTTGAAGAGTGAAAGTGGTCTGTGCTGGCCATAACACCGGCTTGATTTCCGATACTCAAGCCAAAGCGTGAATACGGAACTCGGATGATCCGAGGATCTCTCGAGTGGAGGATTTCGCGTTGCAACTTTTTCTGGCAACCTTGCTTTCCCTTCAATCACATCTTTCCCACGCCAAGTCATCATTCATCGGACCTCATCCGCATTCAGCCATACTCAGCATGTCGCTGTCACCTCAGCCGAACGAAGCATCGTCGTCACGAAGCACGACGGAGCTCACAAGTCCGCCGCCAGCAGGCAAGAAGGGCAAGCTGTCTGCGCACGAGAGGCAAGCACAAGCCATCTCTAAGCTGCTAGCAAACCCAGACAAGGAGATACGCATCCCTGAAGGTCCCAAGGAGAAATCAATACGACCGCCCCGAGATGTCATGAAGAACGTCACAGGCTCAAGCGCAGGTGCAGGGTCGGGCGAGTTCCACGTCTACAAGCAGCAACGTCGACGAGAGTACGAACGAATTCAGCTCATGGAGGAACAAAACAAGAAGGTGCGTTACGAACAGCTCTTTGCTTCAGTCCGGGCCATCTGTATGGTATGGATTGCTGACCCTTTGGCCATATTTTCTCTTCTCAACAGCTCACCGAACAAGAAGAGTTTAATCGGAAGCGCGCCCAAGTTCAGCATAAAGACGAAGCAAAGACGGATAAGAATCGCGCAAAGCGTGAGAAAAAGAAGCTCGCCGCCTTGAAAGCACAAGCAGCCGCCAAAGGCAAAGATGCACCAAAAGCATCCGACGCGAGAGGAAATGGCGAGCCCGAGGCGAAAAGGCAACGCTTACACAATGAAGCAGTCCAACGTATCGAGTTCAAACACAAAGCCGGATCGGATGATGACGAGGACAAAGACTCATGACGATCGACAAATGTATCTGTACTTTTTCGGGCGATGCGATACAGTAATACGAGGGTAGCATATTTCGATTACGACGGCAGCATCTAGCGGGACAATTAGCGAGCACGCATCTACCAAGTCAAAATCAAGGAGCAGCTCTCAAACAAGAGTCTGGGTAAACTTGATCCAAGTGCCAATCTGCTTGTATACCTTCACAGCCTTGGAGACCTCCGTATCGACACTGAAGAGGTCATGCACGCCATGGGGTGTAACGTGGTGCACAACCTTGCAGTTGAGCTCGCCAGGGCTCAGGATCACCCTCTGGTTCGACGTCGAAGTGGGCAGGCCCTTCGCCTTTCGCAGCATGTTGGCAAAGTGCGTACCCTCATCGAGCAGCGTCTCGCATCCTCCGTTGGCGATGAAGCACGGTGGCAAGGCAGCACACTCGGCCTGCGTCTTGTTGGCGTGCGTGTTCCATGCGTCGCGCAGAGGGAAAGGCAGCTTGCGCAATCCTTGTGCGGCCACACCCCAGTCTTCGTACGAAAGATCGATGATATCCTGACCCACGTTGCGCTCACGACTCTTGAACGACAAGTCTTCGGGCGCAATCCATGGAGAGAGCAGAACCAGACCCGGAATCTGGAACGAGTCGGGATCGTCAAACACGATATGCTTGTACGAACGCAGGTAGCGCTCGAGCTGCAGCGTCATCCACGCACCGTGACTGTCACCTCCAATGTAGATCTGCGAGGGAGAGTAGCCAAGCTCGTTGACCAGGTACAGGTAGGCCGACACAGACTGGTACAGCTGAACCGGCGAAGGCGCAAACGGAGCCAGGTTGTAGTCGACCGAGAACACGTCGATGCCAGCGGAGCGAGAGAAGTTCTTCGCCAACACCTGTCCCATGTGCATATCACCTGCATTGAATGTGACACCGGCGCCTCCGTGGAAGTAGCAAATGACGGGTCTGGTGGGCTTGGTGGCGGCGCGAGGCTGCGAAGGTACCACGTGAGGCTTGTGCGTGAACCACAGAGCACGGATGCTCCACTTGAGCCACTTTGCGTCAAGCAGAGGAGGACCGGTGTAGACGTCGGTGACGATCTGACGTCGGTCGTTGGGTCCCGTCTTGACCGCGAGGATGCCATCGAGATACTCGGGTCCAGCGGGAGGGATCCACACCTTGTCCGGTCGACCGTGCGTAGCGTTGAGCTTGAGCGCCTTGATGTTGTCCTTGGCGAGCACCACCGAGCCGCCTGGTCCCGAAAGGTTGAGGCAACCCACAACGGTAGCGATGAAGGTGTTGCGGTCACGAAGTCCTCCCTTGCGCGGGGCGATGGGCTGCACGCCAAAGCGGATGAGGTTACGCATCACACGTCGCACCACCATGATGTAGACAGCCGAGATGTAGCCCCAGTTTCGGTTGAGTCGGAACTGCGGGATGATGCATCGGAGCATGTAGAGCGGAATCGCGATGAACGAGGTGGGCAAAAAGTAGAACTGGAAGAGCATCAATCGCAGCAGCGGGAGCAACACCTTGGGCTTGGGTGGCGAAGCACGCTGGATGGCAGCCAGCACCTGTGGGTCCACCTTGCGCTTCTCCGCAGAGGTGGTCGACTTAGTATCGATCGAAGCGGTCGAAGACATGTTTGTAGTTCGTATCGTAGTGGATGGTAACAGTCCAGAGTCCGAGGTTGATGGTATCGAGAGGAGAGGTCTATTCGCTATTTTCCAGGGATCCGTGTTTGTCTAGTCTGAGGAGGGGATGGAACGGGACGGGATAGGATAGGATGGGAAGATGCGGCCTGGAAGAAGGTTGAGTGGGGAATGGAGGTCGAGAAGCACCACCGAATCTGGCAGCTTCGCATCTTGAACCTAGTTTTCGCTACGAATAGGAACACAGAGTTACCCCACACTCACCTCTTCGACCGGTCTGACCAAAAGATGCGGTCTGAGCGGGTCGACGTTGTGCCTTGGCTGCATGGCTGCATCTGCGTCGGCTCTGCAGGCGAATAGCGCGTTTATGGGTGGTAACCCGTTCACCTTGATCCGTGTGAAAGGTCGTCGTAGCAAAGCGTCGAAAATGAAGAATATGAATGCTACATGCTCGCTTGTGGATATCGCGTCCCAGTTAGTACAATGGTTAGTATAGGGCACTCTCAGGTCTACGGATGTTCGCGTTCGTTCTGCAACTGCTCAGATCAGGGTTCGATTCCCTGGCCGGGAACTTTTTTTTTTCTTGCAATTTTCCTGGGTTTGTTAGGTTTGAAGGCATCTGTGACGTTGCGAGTTGGAAGCCAGAGTGTGATTAGAGAGAGAGAGAGAGAGAATTGTGACTGCATCAAGGCAGTCACGGAACAAGGCTCCACCTGAACCTAAATTTGGCTGAGCTCGCGTGTGTGTCAAACCGCTCATCCCGCAAAATGCTGACCTTTCCCACCTTTGCTTCACTCCAGACCCTATCTCTCGACCACCATCCTCAATATACCCTCCATCACATATCATTCTTGTCGACGATCATCGGACGAACACAGTTGTCGACTTTTGCGGCGACGCTCGAACGAGAACAACCAGCATCAAGATAAAAGCAGGCGACAGACCCGATCTCGAACATCGCATCTACGATCCCACTTGCACACCAGTCGAGTCCCACGTCACCCTTAGCACCCAAACGCAATCATGGCGAGCAAGGCCGCTATCAAGCGAGTAAGTACAGCGCTTTCGACGCAGAGTGAGAACATTCCGCACTGACTCCTTCTGATCCCCACCTCTTTGCTCGTCCGCTTCCAACAGCTCACCAAAGAGGCGCAGTTGATGGACAAAGATCCTCCGCCTCTCGTCTACGCCCGTCCTCGTGAGGACAACATTCTCGAGTGGTGAGTCCAAGACTCGCTTTGACTTTCTCGATCTGCATTGGCCCACTTGCTAACGTCATTCCTGTCTATCTCTGACTCTCACTTACGGCTTGCAGGCACTACATCCTCCGTGGCCCTCCCGACACCCCTTACGCCGGAGGTGAATACCACGGTCAACTCCTCTTCCCGCCGGAATTCCCGTTCAAGCCTCCCGGTATCAAGATGCAGACGCCTAGCGGTCGATTTGCCCCCAACACCAAGATCTGTACCTCCATGTCCGACTACCACCCTCACACATGGCAGCCGGGCTGGAACACTTCGACCATCCTGATCGGTCTCTTGTCGTTCATGTGCTCCGACGAGATGACCACCGGCTCGGTCACTGCTTCCGACGCCGACCGCCGCAAACTCGCCGCTCAGTCGCACGCCTTCAACCTGACGCAGAAGAAGTTCTGCCAGATCTTTCCCGAATGGGCTGGTGCCGAAATCAAGGACTTGCCCAACATGGGCGACAAGAAGCCGGCTTCGCAAGCCGACGGCGAAGCTTCCTCCAGCAAGACTGAAAAGGTGGGATCCGATACCCTTGTCTCGTCTTCGGCATCGGGTTCTGCTGCATCGCAGGGTGCGTGGCAATAGACGTCGTTTCGCTGCGGTTCGACTACAGCGACGATGTGAACGAAAAGGGCCGATTTGCTTTCACTCAGAGGTCCGCGCTGCGTTGGGGTGCAAATCATACTGACCCATTGCTTCTTTTTGGCTCCGAACAGGCTTGAGAAGTCGATCCGCTCCATCAAATAGCGTACAGTCAGACGTGAGATCCGGTACCGAGGCAGACGCAGCAGCAGCAGCAGCAGCAGCAGGCGGCGCAGCAGCAAGACCAAGAAACAACAATAACAATGGGCGACGAGATCTGTTTGGAGTACGCAGCTCCCTGGTGGTGCTCGCTGTACTAGCATATCTTTTCATCAGCAGGGTGATGAATGCCAGCGCCAACGGGATCATTTGATGTTCGTTGAAGGCGTTGGTTACATGCTCCTTTTTTTTCCGCTCGAGTCACCGTATCACATTTTCCCCCCTCTTTCTTGCATTGCATCATCAATCTTAGCATTTTGACCCCTTACCCGAAACGGTACTGCTTGCGGTTGCTGTTGCTGACGATGTGGTGATGAGGGATGAATACTGAGGATGAGTGAAGCAGTCGTGAGCTGTGAAATGGTGGTGATGGGTGAGAGAGCGATACGGTCGTGCAGCAGCAGCAGCCGGCGTTGAGTAAAGATCCACGGATCTGACGGTGACTCTATTTACGCGCGCGCGGGCAGCGGAGAGAGCAACACCTTGTCAAAATTAAGCATCGCGCTGCTGCAGCACCGAAAACTCCACCTTGCCTTTTTTTTGCTCGTCATCACGACTGACACCAACACCATCAACACAAACACCGTCAACAAGACGGCCGTCATCATCACCGTCTTTACTTGTCCCGAACCAAGCCTGAAAGTACGATCCACGGTCTGGTGCTCTCCTACTGCAAACCATCCCGGTCAAAACGGATAGAAGAGCGAACGGCGAAATCTACCTCCTCCAAAAATGACGTTCTGCGGCCTCCTCCCTCCAAGCCGCTCACAATCATCGTCCTCGTCCCGGCGGATATCACGCAAGGTCCTAGTATTAGGCGACGGAGCGTGTGGCAAGACCTCTCTGCTGTTCGTGGGGATCAAACAGGAGTTTCCTTCTTCTTAGTAAGTCGCATTTGTCCACCACGCCTCCTTCTTCTCTTGTTTTCGCCGTTTTTGTTAACCTCGTTATTTTGTTTTTGTGGTGGTGGGCGTAGTGAGCCGACAGTATTCGAAAACTACACGCACACCATGCAGCCCTCCTCGCCCAGCTCGCCGCCGGTCGAGCTGACGCTGTGGGATACGGCGGGGCAGGAGGAGTTTGACAAGCTGCGAAGCTTGAGCTATGCGGATACGCACGTGGTGGTGGTGTGTTTTAGCGTGGATAACGCGGCGAGCTTGGAGAATGTTGAGACTCGAGTAAGTCCCCTCTTCCCCTCCTTGCTAAGTTCCAACCACTTTTTACTTTCCCTGTTTGTTGTAAGACATTTTCGCTAACGCACCGCTTCTTCGTTCACGACATTCACGCCGCACTCGCTGCACTCGCTGCGCCCGCCCGTCTCGAAAAACAGTGGCTACCAGAGATAACCACCCACTGTCCAGGCGTCAAGATCCTCCTCATCGCCCTCAAATGCGATCTCCGCTCCTCCTCCTCTCCGAAACGCACACTCACCTACGCAGACGGCGTCAGCGTCGCCAAACGCATCAAAGCCTCCCGCTACCTCGAGTGCAGCGCCAAGCTCAACAGGGGCGTCCAAGAGGCGTTTGTCGAGATCGCCAGCGTGGCAGCCGCGAGCAGGGGCAGCGAGGGGAGCGGTAGAAGCGCCTGTGTCATCGCTTGATATGAAAAAGGCCCGCCGACGCTAGGAAGCATTTGGAAACGTTCGAAACCAGAACCCCCGCGCTCTCGACAAAAACTGTATTCTACGATATATATTCATTCCACGACGTGCGACTTTGATACCCTTCTCCTCAATCCCCTTGCTCTCAAACACCGTGCGGAATCTCGCTCAACACGCACACGATTCACCACATCGCCAGCTCACCAAGCACCGCTTTTACAGCTGGTCGCATTCACATTGACACTCGTCGAACAAGATCTACAATGAACCACTTCATTCAGCGCCGCTTCCGGTGTGGCGACGTCAATCATCCATATTCTTGCGCTTCGCCTTATCCGCCCGCTTCTGGAACATCTTGTGCCTCCCACCCTGCTCCTTGTTCAGCTGCTTGTTGACCGACCGGTTCCGTTCGATGTACGACATGTGCTGGGCGCCGCTGAGCGCGTTGAGCGATCCCGTGGTTCGGGAAGCTTTGGCGACGGTGCTGCCGTTTAGCGACGATGATCCTCCTCCACCTCCACCTCTTCCTCCTCCTCCTCCTACTCCTCCTCCTCCACCACCA
>MJEU01000135.1:0-38545 GCA_001748505.1 Sporisorium iseilematis-ciliati | reverse complement strand
CTAGAAACACCGCCACAGTACAGCTATCTTTTGTCTTGCTTGATTTTGGTGATGGTGTGAGAAGGGAAGGGAAGGGAAGGATGAAGAGAGGGAGTGATGTTGGATAAGATAGGTGGAGGACGGATGATAACCGCACACACACTGCATGCAGGGAGCTGCACGTTCGGGGTGGTTACCCTATCGCACACGCAGATTCCGCGGTAGCCGCTCTGACGCGTTCGCTCCTCCGCGGAGGACCTCTTCTCAAACCTCTCGCTCAACACCATCTCAACCTCATATGCTCACCTCATTGACGCCCATTCTCACGAAGCCGTACATCGAGCTTGAATTGTGACCCTATGTCTACTTTTCACTTGAGTGAGATATGCCCTACTTCATTGTCTACTCTTATCATCAACCTCCAACCGCAGCACATCGTCACGCGCATAATGTCCAACCACATCGAAATCCATCTTTGCCTCCACCAACTCACCCCTATCCACTTTTGCGACCAGTATCCCGGCCTCATCCCACAGCGGCCCGGCCAGCACCTCACCCAGCGGGCCCACGATGACGCTTCCGCCCCTCGTGACCACTTCGTCCGGCTTGAGATCGTTGAGCGCCGGATAGTCGTCGGGGAAGTCGGAGCGGGTGTTGAACTGGTTACACGAGATGACGAAGCAACGGCCTTCCATGGCGATGTGTTGGATGGTCGAGAGCCAGGTGGGTCGACTGTCGGCGGTGGGAGCGCAGTAGATCTGGACGCCGCGTTGGTAGAGCGCGGTTCGGAGGAGGGGCATGTAGTTTTCCCAGCAGATGACGGAGCCGACTTTGCCGGCGCGAGTCGAGACGACGCGGATGCCTTGGCCGTCGCCTTGCCCCCACACCAGCCGTTCGGTGCCTGTAGGCATGAGCTTGCGGTGCGAAGCTAGCACCTCGCCGCTCTCGGAGATGGTCAGAGCCGTGCAGTAGAGCGTGCCGCTCCCGCCGGGTGTGCTGCTGCCGTACTCGTGCCTCTTCTTGCCCGTCTCCGGCGCATCGCAGCGCTCGATGACGCCCACCACCAGCGTGATGCCGTTCTCCTTGGCCGCATTCCTTATCACGGTCATCTCGGGGCCCTCGGTATCACACACGGGTACGGAGGACGCATGGTAGCGCGCAAACCAGCTCCGCCCTTCGGCTGTACGGTGGCCGATCTTGGCCCCGAAATCCAGCCCCCGCGGATACGCGCTGAGGAACGCTTCCGGGAAAAGCACCACTATCGGAGTCGAAGGCGAAGAAGCGGCCGCACGCGCTTTGGTCGCTGCTTGCCGTGCACGTTTCGAGAGCTTTTCCAGCGAGGCTTGCAAGTCGAAAGAGACAGGACTGTCTTGGACGCAGCACAGCATCACTTCGTCGTTGTTGGCTGACATTGTTGGTGTTTTCGGGATGGAGCGATGGCGAAACGGAAAGGGGCGTGTGAAGATGAGCGGTAGTGATGATGGAAGATCCGATGGAGAGCGTTATGTAGGAAGCCCCGAAATGACTCCCACGCAGGATGAACTTTAAATTTGCGGAATATGGCCGCTCAAGTAGCCGCGATTTCCCGCGATCTCGACACTTGCACACCTCGTGATGCTAACAGTCGGACCATCCGAAGATCTGGACCGTCCGTTGCTCTCACACTCAATCAGGATTACAACCATGTCACTGCGGCAGCGCTGTTGACCAGATCGATACCGGACATGCCGAGTCTCAACGAAAGCCAAAACGAAGAAGCGCATCTTTGCGCTGTCGGTCTGCACCCAACTTGATTGTCTCTTGCGATGCTCGATGTACATATAAGGGCGGGGTGGAAGCGCATCTCCCATTTCTTCAAGCCCAAAAGCATTATCTTGCTTTCGTCTCAGCGCCATGGAGAAGCTCGTCAAAGTAGCGGTGGTAAATTGCCTCTTGTTCGTTGCATTGTGAAAACACGAAGCTGAGCGAGCTAACCAAGGAACCCTCTGTCCCGCCGCCGATGAAACGCAGATCGTCCTCGGTCATGCCCATGATCCCTCCGATCCTGGCGAGGATACAGCAGACGCCCTCAAGCAAGACGTCTCGCTCTTCCTATACTCTCTGCTTAGGTTCCCCGAACAGCCTCTGCCCTTCGCCCTTGCGACCTACCGAGACTTTTTCGTCCTTGTAGCGCAGTGGAGAAACGGTGAGTCCACGCTACCGCTCCCAATCTAGAAAAGATCCTGACCTCCCCTTTGCATCCCTCTCCACCCCGCAGAAGAACCCGCCATCGACGCCCGACACACCATCGACAGCACGCGTCGCTGGATCGAGCTCTCCTCCGCTCCCCAACGTCACTCGCTCGACCGGACCCTCACCTCCCACCCTCGAGCGTGGAACGGCCCCTTCGAGTTGACGAGCACGCTGCTGACGCTGCTGAGGCTCGAACACGCCGACAAGGAGGTGGTCAGAGTCGCGCATCTTCTGGTGGACAGTCTTGAACGAGCGAGCAAAAGCGTCTACGCCGTGGGCCTGCTGGGGATCCTCCTCGACGCCTTTGCCGAGTTGGGCTGGAACGAATCGGTAGTGGTGAGCGAGATGAGGCTGACCGCCCGCATGGTGGGATTGTTCGTGGATCTGGTCTGGCGGGACGAGGAGCAGGCGAGGATCGCAGTCGGGGTTTTGGATCGGGTTGGCGCACGAGGTGGCACTTTTGCATTCGTGTTGGTTGCCGACGTCGCGTCCGCCATCCTCGGTAGGCTGGAGCACGAAGCAGACGCCTCCTACGCTGCGAAACGTGTTGAGGATGCGGGCCCGCTCGTGTCGATCACGACCATATTCCGGGTCTGTCTCGACGTAATACTCGATACCTGCTACGAGAACGCCAAGGCCTACGTCCAGGAAAGGTTGCACAAGCCGCTGTCATCGCTGCTGAGCAAGATGCTCGAGCGGACGATCGAGAATCCGACCGACGAGCGGGTGGCCGAGCTCGATTCGGTCGTGACCAAGCTGTACGACTTGTGTGACAAGGAGCTTGACGAGGGTCCTCTATCGATTGTAGCCCCACATTAACCATGTAGCAATCTCTCAATTGAGCAGGTTACGCATACATCGAATCATCATCCGGCCACCCCCCTGCTGTCTGTGCCAACGAAGTCTGAGTCCCTGATCCACCTTCCCGCACCTCAACCTTGACCACGTACTCTCCCGGGATCATGACCATCCCCACATTGCGACTCGACGTCCGGCCCTCCACCGTAAGCCTCACCTCTTCTGCGTTGCCCAAGATGATGTTGCGACCAGAATCGACGCAGAGAAACGTGCCGCTGAATGCGCGCCCGTCGGGGATGTGGACGATGCTCGTGCGGCCGACAAAGTGCGTTTCGATGGTTGCGGCTGCTGTTGTTGTGTCGGTCATCGGAGCGGTGGATGGTGTGGATGACGAGGAAGCGGACGCGAGTGACAGTTGGAGGTGAAGATGGCTGAGACACGCGCAACTTGATCTGAGGCGAATTCACGGAGTCTAAAAAACTGCCTTTCCCCCCACGCGCATGCGCTGCTCGTGGCTTCCTGACGTCGTATTTAGCTTAGCATCCTCATCAGCTTCGAGTGTATACCAGTGTTTGGCCTCTGAAGTCCTCAGACAAATCAAATGACGCTGTAGAGAGCTCAGCGGTGGCTTTGTCCGTTAGGTGAACTCAGCCGGTCTACAAGACATCGCGTCCAGCGTGTGGCTTCAGAAAACACCACCCGCGTCGGAAGTCCTCTCCAGCCAGAAACAACTCCAGCCGAATCACACTTTGCCAATCGCAGGCCCGGATTCTCAAGCTTTGCTTCGTCGGGATCTGAGCTTCGTCGCTCTGGAGCGTAGCGTCATTGCTGCGATCCAGGCCGAAGCTTGGCTGCACAGGAACCGTCCGAGACGGTCCAGCTCGGAGGATACAGATGATAGCAATGGCGGCGAATGCCGGGTCAATCATCAGGGTGATGTGTCGTGATAAATGCGGCTGCCAGAGATCTGAGTGAGTGGAATGTTCATCCTCTCGAGGGAAGGGAAAACGTCGATCAGGAGACCAATCGAAGCGGTGATCACAGCACGCCAGTACACTCTTTCACCATGCTCGACTTCGATCTGCCTTCGAATCCTCTCGAGCAATCTGCAGCGAACGAAGGCTCTACAGTCACAGCCGTCTTTGCGTGCTTGACAAGATCGCAAATCTCGTCAAGTCGCACTGACCTGAAGCGGCTAGGGTAAGGATCGCGGCCCACACGTCTATCCGTTCCGAGGTGCCAAGCTGTCTGGTCAATACGCCAAAGCTCGTTCAACTCAGGAAGAGGCAAGACAGGGGCCGGTGACCCATCCTGCACTGAAGGACACGTGGTTTAACGTCACGTTGGCAAACTTCACAGATCCTGGTCCTATCAAAACGGCGGCATTGAGCCTTGTGCCCACTCTCACGCTTCATTCGCCACTGTTTGGAGGAGCAAACGATTTTTTCCAATCGTGACGGAGGTTATAGCAAGCTCTTACGGCACTTGCTCCCAGTGATCGCATTTCTCTGGACAAGCACACTGCTCATCAGAATTTTTCCACTGCTGGGGATCAGTATCTCATGAGCACCGATGGTCGACCCATCGCAACCACCAACGAACAGTCGTCTGGCGTGAACATGCGCTCTACGTTCATCTTGCCAGTGTGTACGAAGCACACCGCTTCTTGCGGAGCAACGCACGATCAGGTAAGTCGGACTATCTGGTCTTCTCACCCACCCGAGCACTGGCTGGCCTCGGCGACATCGAGACACATGTATTTCGTCTCGAGGGCGTACAAGACGTCATGATCCTCGGCGTCACCTTCGGCAACAACCTCGCTGGGTCAAAGCACATCAGTCTCAGCCTGGGCTATCAGGGCACTAGACGCCATCCTCACATAGGGACATCGTGCCTGGGGGGGTCTCGATCACGCACGACAGCTTCTGCTCTCCTCACAAGCACAACTTGAATTTTGGTCCTCTCACGAAACGACAGCTGACGAATCGCTTTTTGAACGAGACCACAGAGATACGCAGAATGACGGGAGAAACAGTCAATCACACAAGTTGACAGCGTACCTGGACGGCACAGATTCAAAGCGGTTGAGCTTTCAAGATCCAGATGTGGTCCGATCAGCTGCGTGTACATGAGGTTTCCGCGAATTCAACAACAATCAGAGCCGGGCACCACCTCCAACAAGCAGCTGGCTACCGTTCTTCAGCGTTGCCACAGCCTCGTTGACCATCTCATCGACAATCTCCTTGGCAGGCTTGATGTCGCTGATGACGGACGCACACTTGCCGAGCAAGAACCTCTCCCTGGCACCGGCCTCCTTGGTACCTTCCTCGTCATCGTTCTCGAGATCGTGGTAGACAGGAATGATACCCTTGTCGGTGAGCTTCTTGATCTCGTCCGGACGCGATTCCCAGTCCATGATGTAAGGCGTCTTGAAGACACGCAGTGGACGACCGGTGAAGATGATCGTTCGCACGTCGGTTTCGTGTGTCGACTTGAGCACGGCTTCCTTGTGCGCTTTGGGAGCACCTGACTCCTTGGAGGCGACGAAACGGGTTCCGACCCATACACCGTCAGCACCGTAGCAGATGGAAGCAGCGAGACCACGGCCGTTGTAAATACCACCGGCAGCAACGGTGATGATCGGCTTGCCGGTGAGAGGAGACTTGTGACCGCGGCAAATGTCAACGACACGAGGAGCAATGATCGACAGAGGAACGTCACCAGTGTGTCCACCACCCTCACCGCCTTGGAAGATGATCATGTCAACACCAGCTTCGAGCACCTTGGGCGCGTGCTTGGGGTGTCCGATGATGCCGGCCACGATAATCTTGGCATCGTGCAGCTTCTTGACCACCTCGACGGGAGGAACACCGACGGCGGAGACGAAAAGCTTGGCTCCAGACTCGATAATGATGTCGATCAGTTCGGGCAGCTGTCCGTTGGTGTAGTCGGTGTTGGTCTTACGAGCACCACCACCAACTTTGGGGAGGAGGAGATCGACACCGAAGGGAGCGTTCTTGTCGTTCAATGCTGCTTTCAATTCGTCCACCTGCTGGCGGAGAAACTTGGGAGTGTAGCCAACACCGCCGATGACACCGATACCACCAGCGTTTGTGACGGCTGCGGCGAGCTCGGGGCCAGCAGCGACGTTCCTGTGTTGAAAAGAGAAGAGATTGGACGGGATTTGTGTCAGTGTTGTAAGAGATGAACATATGGACTCCGGCAACGAGACTTACATGCCAGCAAGCATGATGGGGTGCTTGAGACCGAACTGCTCGGTGAGCGGGGTCTTGATCTGTTGTGCGGATGCCATGTTTGATGTGTTTCGAGGGGATGTATGATGGAAGTTAGGTTGTGAGTTTGCTAGTAGATCCTGTGGCGAGTGAGAACGTTGCGTTCGAAAACCAGGAAATGCGGGGCAAGGGACAATCTGGCTCAGCTGAACAATGAAAGCACAGCACAAGG
This sequence comes from Sporisorium iseilematis-ciliati, assembly GCA_001748505.1. Taxonomy (NCBI): domain Eukaryota; kingdom Fungi; phylum Basidiomycota; class Ustilaginomycetes; order Ustilaginales; family Ustilaginaceae; genus Sporisorium; species Sporisorium iseilematis-ciliati. The sequence goes on along the minus strand of MJEU01000135.1, from coordinate 32,071 downwards.
ATCGGTAGTCGAGGTCGGTTGGGGGTTCGTCTGAGCTGAGTGTCAATTTGCATGTTGAGCTCGCCACCGCTGACCCATCGTCTGGTAAGGGTTGGACCGGAAACTGTCTAGCCGGTCACGCCGGTTTGCTCGCCGAAGTCGCGTCTTTTGCCGAAGGCAGCGCTTAGGCGATGCGTTTTTACCGCTTGTTACGCTAGTCGAAGTGCATCGCTCAAGCAAGCATTATCTGATCATGTGGTCACTCGATACCGCACGGGATGCTGCTCACTCCTTCCTTCCAGAAGACCCTGACTTCGGTCGCTCTTCGACACATGAGCCGTGAAGAGGTATCTTGAGAGATCAAGCGTAAGTTCTTTGAGCAGCTCTCTCAAATGATCGCAGCTGAGATCTCTCAGTTCGCTGCTTGCGATGCGTGTTTCATCAAACTATGGGTCTGCTTTCTCGGTGATCTCGCGCTCACGAAACTACATTCGCGGCAGCAGACGACGAGTTCGATGGTGGTTTCAAAGACCGGGGCCCAACGGTATGTTGCTGCAGCGGATGGGAGGATGGGGATTTAACCGCAAAAAGAAAATGACGCCAAAAAAATGAAGACGGAAATGAAGGCTCGAAAATTCGATCGAAAAAACTCCACAACCACGAAATTTTTTTGGATGCTTCGTAAAGTCTTCCTTCCCTCTCATCACCATTCTGACGTCCTCGACGCTCACGCAACCTCGCTCTTCGACGACGACCGCACACACGCACATCTAGGATCGAATTCTCTGAGCGCGCATATCAGGTCGCAAACATGGTCCGCTCCTACCCCAACATCGTCATCACAGGCACCCCCGGAACCGGCAAATCCACCCACTCCTCTCTCCTCGCTTCAACCTACTCTCCCTCCTCAGCCTCCTCCTCATCACATCCACTACGTCAGATCGATGTCGGAGTCATCGTCAAAAAAGAAGGCTTCTACACCGAGTATCTGGAAGAATGGCAGAGTTACGAAGTCAACGAAGATCAGTTGTTGGATCATCTTGAACCCCTCACAGGCACCAAGGCACCGGAACCTCTGGATTCGCCCGATTTCGACCAGGCAGAGCTGACACAGGCGAAAGACCAGGAAGAGTCGGAAGAACGAGGTGGGCTGGTGTTGGATTGGCATACGTGCGACGTGTGGCCAGAAAGATGGGTCGATTTGGTGGTCGTGTTGCGGTGCGATCACAGCGTGCTCTGGCAAAGACTTGAAAAGAGGTAAGCTTCCCTCATCACACCACTCTTTCCATCGCTGTACGACATTCACTGACAACGTTCACCCCGCTTTCGTCATCGCAGAGGATACCCTCTGAAAAAGATCCAAGAGAACAACGAAGCCGAAATCATGGGCGTCGTAGCCGACGACGCAAGATCGTCCTACCCTGCGGAAGCGATCGTCGAGTTGACGAGTCAAGAGTCGAGCGATGTGGAAGAAAACGTCGAGAGGATCATCCAATGGATTCATGCTTGGAGACAGGCACGTGGTTTGGAGTAGATACTCGCAGTCGTTGGGCAAGCACGCTCGTCAGAAAGCTCCCATCAGTCGCTTTTGGCCTTCACGAGTGTACGAAATGTCAAGGAGCAAACTTTCTTTGGTCAACCGTCTTCACAGTCTGTGCACAAATTCAGACAAACTTCGCACACAACCAAACCGTGCGCAACCCAAGAGCAACAGAAAGACAATCGAGATTCATACAAGGACGTCACACCATCATGCCCGCTCGTTCCGAGCAGAGATGCAAACGAAATTTCATACATTCAGCAGCAAACAAGAGCGAGTAACCGTGTCGGAAGAGCCATTCGAGCCGGCCCCTTTGGCTCACTCGTTGATGTTCTGAGCCTGAAGACGCGATTCGAGGTTCCTGAGCGACTCCTCCTTCGCCAGCAGCTCCTGCCTCTTTTCCTGAATCTCTCGCTGCACTCTGAGTTCGATCTCCTTGAGCTTGTCCTCTTCGCGCTTGAGCTGCTCCTCCTTGAGCCTGACCGACTGGTTGGCGAGCTCTTCGCCTGGGATCGAGGTGTCGGCGTAGTCGCTGTGGACGGTTCTCGAGAGCTTCTCGGTACGGTAGTTTTCGTAGAGAAAGTCGTGGGTGATCTCCTTGAGGTCGGTGAGATGTGTGCCGAGGAGTGCGGCTCGAAGGCGTGCAAAGTCCGAGTGCTTGGGGTTGTCGACTTCGACGATACCCCAGGGGTACTTTCGTGCGCGGATGGGCTCACCGTTGACTACGACATCCTCTTCGGAACCAACAATGGCAAAAGGCATGAGACCACGAAGCTCAGAGTTGTCGGCGATGGTCTCCTCGTCATCCTCCTCGACGTCGTAAGGGAAGTTGTAGACGGGAATGCCGTAGTGCTCGATGTCCTCCATGATGCGCTTCTTGAACTCTTGCTTCTCGGTGAGCGTCATCGAATCAGCCTTGCCGATGACGGGGATGACGTTGACACGAGGAGAAAGGCGGCGCATGAGCTCAATGTCGATCTCGCGCAACGAGTGGCCGGTGGGTGTGATAAAGTAGAGGAGGGCGTGGACACGGTTGTCGCGGAAACGAGGGTTACGCTTGATTCGCGACTCTTCGGCGAGAATGTCGTCGTACTGTCGCTCGAGGAAGCCGACGATCTCCGAGAAGCTGTAACGGGAAGAAGAAGGTGGAAGGTGTCAGTAACTCGGCGTTGTCTTCCTTGCCGTGAAATCAATTCGCTGCGCCGTAAAGAGTGCGGAGATGGAAACTTACGCATATTCGTTGTCGATGTTGTCACCAAAGCCAGGTGTGTCTACGATGGTGAGACCGATGCGCATACCATCCTCTTCGAGTTCGACGTGCACTGGCTTGATGCGGATACCTTCTTCGATGTGAGCTGTCTCGGGGTTGTCGCTGATCTTGTGGCCAATGACTTCGGATTCGCACAGGGTGTTGACAAAGGTGGTCTTACCGGTACCCGAAGCACCGACGACCATAAGACAGAAGGAGACACCCTTCTTGGCCGCGCGACGTCGCGCAGCCATGCTGGAGTTGATTACGGACGAAATGGTTGCGGTTGTGTGGGGGGTGGACGCAAGCTATGTGCGAGTGGAGCCTAGGTGAGGCTTCTGGGTTTGCGTTCGGGTGTCAGGAGTGAGCTGCAACGGTGAAAGGGGCGATACGAGTCCTGCTCGGGTGTGAAGGGAGGTCGTTAGTGAATGTGATGATCGAGAGATGGAGGTAATGCCAGAGTGATGGCGAGCAGACTGGAAGAGGGACGTGCTTCTCAAGATGCGCTGCGTGAGAAAGTGCGAGAGTGTGTGTCTGTGTGAGTCTCAGTGTTGGCGCAGAGAGCGCAAAGGGTCGCGCACGAGCACTTTGTGGTGCACTTTGTGGTTGTGCCAGCTCGCTCGCTGTGCTGCTCCTTCGCGCCTTTCAAGCTCGACACGCACCGTGCAAGGTTCACATTTTGAAATCGTCAATTCAAACCATTTCAAATCGAACCATGCGCCTAAGCCCGAATTTGTATTCAAACTCAATCTTCTCGCAAAGAAGAGCTGCGTGTGATTTTTCAACTGCTCTTCACCACCTTTGCCAGTCTAACACTGCGAAGTCGAGCGCTCGTTCGGACAACGACGACGACGCCGAGACTCATGTTCCTGGGAGGTAGTGTGTTGGTTGCCCATGTGCATTGCAAAGATATGCTTGATTACTTTCTGTGAATCGTTGGAAAGAATCAGAGACTGCATTCGTCATCCGGCCGAAGCTCGACAGTCCAATACACTGGCTCATCGTTCTCGACATGAACAACGCCTGCCTCGTGGTACAAGTGGTTCGACGTCGACAAGAATCCACCAAGCGTTGTCGAGTCGCCCTCCAGATTCCATTCCAGTCCTTTCGTAGAAACCTTGGCTCCACTATCACCTACTCCCAGCGGCAGGATGCCGCACGTCTTGCCCATCACTTGTCGAGACATGTGCAAGACATGCTTGCCCTGGGGCAGCAGCCAAGCCACACTCCCATCCCCAACCACAAATGTACGCTGCCGCTTCTTCAATCGATTACCCCTTTCATTGACGCCTTCAGGATCCATGACGCTGCCAAGATCTTTGGCTCCGGGCGCAAGCTGCCACAGCACATGCAGGGTATGTACGCTCTGGTCCAATCGCCCCGCTAGACCGCCGAAAATGATGAGTGTGTGCTCGTGACCATCGCTGGATGCTGCCTCTTGATCCTCGACCTCTTGAATGGACTTTTGCAGATCTGTGGCGTATTGAGATGGACGCACGTGGATAGCTACCCCTCTGGATTCGAAGAATCGTCTCGTGTCTGGTCTGATAGAATCCAGGTCACCAACAATCGCATTTGGCAAAGGCACAGCCGACTGTGCATCCTTGACGTCAAAGGCTGCTGCGCCAAAGCTATCTAGAAGCCGATTCGCCGCACCATCAGCGCACAGCCGCAGCGACGCTGACTCCCACAAGCGTCGAAAGTGTCCGATCTGGCGTGAATCGATGGGCGAGTTAAGCAGCACCATCGCAAAACGTGGTACATCATTTTGCTGCGACGGCAGTAGGAAAGGCGAAGGATCCCAGATCTTCTCATCTTCGCTGGTCGAAGAGCCTTGCTCGTTGTGCTTCCTCTTGAGGCCATTGCCATTCTCGGCGGCAGTTGCTTGCTCCCATGGCCTGGCAAAGACGTCGCTGCCACTTTTTGGCGCTGAAGGATCTTCTTCAGGTCGAGCTGGCACTTCAAAGTGAAAGCCATCGAATGCCGAATACGTCTCGAGCTGTGTTCCTTGACTCGCCGCTTGCTGCCAGGCTTGATATGCCTGCACTTCAAATTCCTTCATGATGAGTCTTTTGCGCTCCGGATCCCCAGGCTGTCGATCTTGCGTTGATTGCTGACCTTGGTTCTGCGCTTGATGCGACTCTGCATTAGTGCCAGTCGTGTCGAGCAAGTAGTGCGGTGGACTCGGGAATTTGGTGGAAAAGTGGTTGAGGATCAAGCGTTTTGCGTTGACTAAAGCTGCGAACTGACCAGCGACCTGAGGGACGGAGTGCCCACGAGCCTTTGCTTTTGCTGTCACTTCTTCCAGTGAGTCGGCCTTGCCATTCTTGTTGAGATGCGGTGGAAGCGCGATGTTGGTGCTCTCGTGGACCAAGACGTCGGAATCGTAAGCGAGCGCAGACAGGCCATATCCGGCTCGAAGTTGGGCTTCTGAAAAGCCGCCAGTGCCATCGCTCGTGTCACCCATGACTGTCACCTTGCGTCCTGGTAAGCTCAACGGAGGCGGGTCAAGCACTGTTCCATCTGGCAGTTGAACCGAGCGGCGTTTTGCTGTGAGAGTGGACAGGAGCGAAAGAGGATGGCGGATGCCCCTTTGCTCTAGCAGAGCGGGGCCGTTACGCTTGAGTGCCTCGGCGATGCTGGGATCCAGTGGTGGTGCCCTGGCTTCTTCTTGGAAGACGTATGCAAGCGTTGGACATCGGTGTGAGATGGGCGCGGCACTGATGTGAACGCTCGGACCTTGACTTGAAGTCTTGAGCGAGAGAAAGTTGGGCCAGCTGAAGGAGCGTGGGTCCATGTCCAGGTTGCGGCCTGTGTTAGCCTCGCCGTCATGCAAGGGTAGATTGGGTATCGTGCGTTCGGGTTGGTCGGTGAGGGCATGAGGTGAGCCATCTGGCAATTGGTCGTCCGTGGGCCATACGAATTCGTGTACGACATACTTTCCACTCAGCTGCGCATAGCACAACGAGAGGGTGGTTCGTATCAATGCGCGCAATCCTGGAGGACCATAGATCTCGACGCGCGGCGTTTTACTCTCTGGTGTGGCTGATACACCCGTTGGGCCCATCATGGACATGAGCAGAGGTACGAGACCGAGTACATGATCGGCATGGAGGTGTGTAACCAGGATGGTTTTTAGACTAGCGAGCTTTTCATCCACGCCAACGTATCGGGAGCGGAATTGACGTTGTGTGCCTTCGCCGCAGTCGACCATGACCGTGTGGTTGTCTAGCTTGAAAAGGAGTGAAGAGTAGTTCCTCGTCGAGTTGGGCATGGACGAGGTGCCCAAGAACTTGAGCGACATTCGTGGTGCAACCATGCTTACTGGCTTGTTGCTGCGTCGCTGTAGCAGCCTTGCAGCTCAGCACCGGCGAAAAAGACGGAGGAAGCCCGCTTTGGGCGGTGTTGGTTGATAGCGTTCAACAAGTCCGCTTCGAGATTGCGCTTGAGGTTGAAGGAGATGAAGGAAGACTGAAGCTGAGTGATTTCATGCTGAAATGCGTCACAAAATTGGCCGATGCTCAAATTTCAAAATCGCGGCGAAAAAAGAAGCCGCTCCTCCGCACGCTCAGGCGACTTTGACAAAATCATCAAGCCGGATAGACTTTCCATTCGCCTTATGGAGAGGGCTGCCGCTCGTCTTTTGATCTGGTAGTGAGTGCATGTCAAGAAGATGTTGCTAAAGGTTGAATAAGCTCGACTGAACACAAGTACAAATACAAAAAGGTATCAAAGGGACGGCTAACAAAGCAAGATCGAGTGATGGAACAGGTGGGAAGATGAGACGGTGACAAGAGCTAGGAGGACAGCGCTGTGAAGACGCTTCAGCGACCTCCGCGACGAGCAGCATCGCGCGCTTCAAGACGCTCCTTCTCGACCTGAGCACGCAGAGCAGCGCGCATCTTTTTGACAAAAGTGTAGAACTTGCGTGTAGAGTTGAGCTCTTGCAGCAGTGACTCTTGCAAGCTAGCTTCGAGCTTTGGTAATACCGAGGTGAGCTTGTACTTGCTGCTGCTGACATCGATGGTGAAGTGGCACTCTTTGGACCAGTCGTCGGCGTTCATGAGGTTGAAAGTGAACTTGAGCTGATCACCGACTTTGGTGGGCACCACCGAGCAGCCGGTCTTTGCTTCGAGCAGACGCAGTTCGGGGCCGTTCTTGTCGATCTGTTCCTTGAGCTTTTCCCTCTGTGCTTCCTTTGCCTGCTTCTTGTTTTCGAGATTCTGTTTCAACTCTGTGATTTCTGCTTGCAGCTCGTTGCAGCGCTGTGTGACTGACGCCTTTTGTGCTTGAAGCGTCTGCTGTCTGGCGCGAAGGTTGGCATCCTGTTCTCGTTCCTTGGCGATGGTGTCCCAGAGCTCGCCCTGACTCGCCTTGGCATCCTCGATCTCGCGATCTAGCGTCCTGAGTTGATTGCGGTGCTCCATGCGGTTGGCATCGAATTCAGCCTTGTCATCGTGGATATTGGAGATGGCGTTCTCGGTGTAGGCGCGGAAGCGTGTGGAAAATGTCTTTACTGCTGATACGATGCTGGAAAAGTCAAAGACAGCATTGTTGTCGAGATCAGCGTAGACTTTGCGCATCTCGGCATTGGATGGTGTTGCTGTTCCGAATGGTCTTCGTGGTGTCGCAAGGACGGAGGGGCGTGGTGCAGTTGCCATGATGGCGAATCGGCTATCCGTAGATCAAGGACCGGCTTGGTGACCGAGTGTGTGTTGATTGTTGGATCTGAAGGGCGGATGTGGGGGTTTTGTCTCGAGCGACGAAGCCAACAGCGAGATCTACAGTTTTTGGCGATGCTCTCGGTGTAGAGATGAGGTCCCGTGATGATAGATGGTGGTCGTGACGATCAAGTGTGAATCTCGAATCTGGAAAAAAGTGTTGATCTCAGCTGCAGAGAAAGCGCCACGCGCAGCGATACGCACCGCTGCGTAAATCAACCAAACCGCCTCTGCACGTGACCGCGTCGCGCCCTCCAGCCAAAAGTAACACTTTCGAAAACCCGAGCTCTCTCCGATGCTCTGCTCTCGCCTCCTACAATTCTCGGCCACATCATGGAGCATCTGTCTGCCTTTTAACGAGCCCTGTCGTCGAATCGATCCCATCCTCGACATCATGAAGCCTCGAAAAGTCATCCGAATCCAGGGTCTGATAGCACCAAGAATGGCAACTTTCATCTGGCTCCTCCTGCTCGAGGGACCACAAACACGAGGCAACACCGTGGCTTGGCTTGAGTCCAAAGGGGAAGGGTTCAACAATGGGGTCTCTCAACATCTCTGTAGATTCATGGTGGGTGGTCGAAGTGTCTGTCCAGTCCAACTCTGTGAGCTGAGGCTTGTGTATCTTTATTTTTGGTGTTGGTTTGAGACATGTAATTTTCCTGCAATTGCAAGCTCGAGCTGCAGCTGTGCAGCTTTCCACACTCGGTGAGTTGAACACGTCTCTCCGCTCGCGTTGGCTGTCGGACTTCTGACAGGTGAGAGCGAAACCGGTGTGTTGCAGTCCGGTGTTGGCTGTGGGCTCTCAACACAACACATTCACAATTGCGTGTTGGTCTCTCCAGCCTTTCGTTGTAACACTCTCTCTACCACTACTTACAGCTTAGCTGCAACCACTGTCTTTTCACTACAAGCCATCACCATCACTTTGCCAGCTATGGCACCAGTACCAGCAATGGACGCGAGCACTTCGGTCGCTTCGCCTCTCACTCCGTCTAAAAAGGAAAACGCTTACTCGAGCCATTCGGCCATCAACGAGCAGATCAAGCCCGCCAAGAATCACGAGCTCTCTCGCATCAACGAGTCGTCGAATGACTCGCAGCCCGACCCCAAGGGCAGCTGGAGGAGCTGGAGGCGAGGTGATGGTCTGCAGCCATGGGAAAACGAGATTGTTCGCAGCAGCGAAGTGCAGCGCAAAGCCAACGTAGCCCAGCTCTACTTCCTCAACCACTACTTTGACAACCTTCGATACCTCGCTGATCGCAAAGCCAGACACACTCGATTCCAAGAATCAACACGCGCCCGCGGCCTGTTGCCAGAGGGACCAGATGCGGAGCCTTCAGCCGAGTACCTCAAGGAGCGCAACTCATACTTCGGTCGTGAACGTGTCTTGCTGCGTAAGAGAAGGACCAAGCTGCGTGTCGACCAGTTCCACATCATCACTCAAGTAGGTGCCGGTGGCTACGGTGAGGTCTTCCTTGCTCGTAAGCGTGACACGGGCGAGATCTGCGCACTCAAGCGTCTCAAGAAGCGCATCTTGGTCAAGATGGACGAGGTACGTCACGTTCTCACAGAGAGAGACATCTTGACCGCCACCAAGACGCCCTGGCTCGTGCGATTGCTGTACGCTTTCCAGGACCCTGACCATGTTTTCCTCGCGATGGAGTATGTGCCCGGCGGAGACTTCCGTACGCTCCTTTGCAACAACGGTGCGCTAAAGGAGGAGTACGCTCGATTCTATATGGCCGAGATGCTCGTCTCTGTCAACGAGCTTCACCGCCTGGGCTACATTCACCGCGACCTCAAGCCCGAAAACTTCCTGGTCGATTCCACTGGCCACGTCAAGTTGACCGACTTTGGCCTTGCTTCGGGTGCACTCAGTCCGGGCAAGATCGAGTCGATGAAGGCAAGGCTCGATGCTGTCAAGGACACCGACTTTGTCTACCGTACACCTGCCGAGCGTGGTTCTATGTACAAAAAGATGATCCAGCACACCCAGCACCGCGCCAACTCGATCGTGGGAAGCCCAGACTACATCGCACCCGAGATGCTACGCGGACGACAGTACAGCTTTGGCGTCGACTACTGGAGCTTGGGATGCATCCTGTACGAGTTCTTGTGCGGCTTCCCACCTTTCAGCGGGAGCAATCCAGACGAGACCTTCGCCAACCTGAAGAACTGGCAAAAGGTGCTGCAGCGCCCCGTATACGACACTCCGGAGAACATGCAGTTCAACTTGAGCGATGTTGCGTGGGACGCCATCACCAAGCTGGTCGACACACCGGAACGTCGGTACAGCAGCCTCGAGCCCGTGCAGGCGCATCCCTTCTTCCGCTCGTTGGATCTGGGACGTTTGCGTGAGCTCAAGGCGCCGTTCATTCCCGAACTGGAGAGCGAAGAGGACACGGGCTACTTTGACAACTTTGACGACCCTGCCGACATGGCACGCTACAAGGATGTGCACGAGAAGCAAAAGAATGTCGAAGCCGTGTCAGAACGAGGCTCGGGTGCAGGTGGAAGGGCCATGTGGGTTGGCTTCACATTTGGCAAGAACCATCTGGGTGCCAACGGCAAGCCGCTATTCCCACCATCGACGTCCAAGGATGCTTCTGATGCATTTGCCACCATGTTCTGATTGCTTACAACAAGCCACTGCTACCTTGTTAGCGTTTCGCGCATCACACCACAGACATGATCTTGTGTCACACAATGGACTCTGCCTCGCGCCATGACGCTTTACGACCTCTTTGCGATTGTCTCCGTTCTGCTATACCCATCAGCAGCATCTCTTTAGTGTACATAGTCTCTATGCTGTCACTACAGCGATGCGATTCTGAAATTGTCTCTTTTTTCTTGAATACGATCTGCTATAATCATCAACCGCCGGTGTGATCCGAACCTTTCACCCTCTGAGTTGGCATTGCCGATATCCTGGTGACTCATTGTTGCGTGGAAGTCTGTGCGCTGCGCAGTCGATTTGAAGCCTCATCAAGCGGATGCTTCCGATATGAAAGCGTCGGTGATGGTCGAGCACAAAAGCACGAATTGGTCGCAGCTCAGTCAGAGACACACGACAGAAGAAGCGCGTTTTGAACTCAAAAAGATCAAAATGCAGTTGACCTGGTGCAGGGCTGTGGCTTGGCTTCACACTGCTTGCCGCTCTCCTCCACGCGAAGAACAAACGAAAAAGACTCAGCTCGAGCCAGATTTTCAGCAGGATTCGCTTTTGGACCCTTCTCGTTCGTCCATCACGACCGACTCAGACACAAAGCTTAACCTTTCCGCACCAACTTTCTCTTCTGTGTTTCCTGCTATCGCTTTCTTTCCGCACTTCTTTCAGTCATCATCATCACCACGGTCACATCACTGTCACACCCTTCGTGATCGCCTCATCTTCCTCGCGCGTTCCAAGTCAACGAGCGACCTTTCCGCCATCCTCGACTTGCGTAGTCACGTCCATCCAAAACCGATTCTCTTCTTTCTCAATCTCTCAGATCGTCGTCTGTTCCGCATCGATCCCGCTACCTCGCCAGCCGCATCTCTTGTCGTCAAGATACTCCCTCAGACTCAGCCTCACCCTCACATGTCGCCATCGGCGAGGCGCTATTCTACCACATAGCGCTTTGCTAAGCCAGCAGGCCCGTCAGCGCTCATGCCCTTGAGGCGGCATGCCTCCTCGCAGGAGGCTGCCTCGCCATCTTCATCACGCACCCCAAGATCACGTCGCCTCAATGGAGATCATTCCGCGGGTCCCAGCTCCTCGCACCCCACTCCATCACGAGTCCAACCGCGCACCAATGGTCATGCTTCACATTCGAATGGTAGTGGCCGCCCCACCCTCGGCGATCTCATCTTGTCTTCCCGCCCTTCCGAGACCGTCAAGGTAGCCAGGCGTGTCATCGAATTGCTTGATAGTAGCGATGACGAAGAACCTCCGCATCCACCAGCACAACCGCAACCGCAACCGCAGCAGGATGTCGACCCACACGACTTGGACGACATTGTCACTCCCGAACTTCCGCCAGCCGATGCTTCCGCACCGCCTTTACCAGATGATCTCGTCGTCAACCTGGTCAGCAGCCCTGAGTCGCCTGACTCAGATGTCTTTGTCGATGCAGAGTCAGTCATCACCGGCACCGAAGTCCAGCTCGACTCCAATCCCACACCCCTGGAGCCATCTTCTCCACCAGAGCCACCACCAGATCCGCTCGCCAATCAACGCCCTCTCTTCGACCCGCAGGAGCTTGAAATGCAGCCGCTCTATGACAATCTCAAAGCCCTCCTGGAAACCGAGCAGGTCAGCGATGCAGATGACGATGACGAGGACTACGAGCAGCGTCGTCTCCGCAAGCTCCGTCAAAACGACGCTCTCCTCGCTCAACTCGGCCTCGCCGCAACCAGTAGCTACTCGAATCCTGTCGTAGACGCCAGGGCAGACTCTGAGCATCTTCAAGACCACGACGCCGATCATCAGCCAGAGGAGACGCACGACACTCCCGCTCGAGGCCGCGGCCGACCACCAAAGAAGCGCGCCCGTTCCGACTCGGCACGTCCTTCAGAACTGGCGCAAGAGTCTCACTCAAGTAGAAAGAAGAAAAAGTACGATCGCAAAGTCAAGTTTGCCGAGGATGGCACCACCAAATCCGCGCCTCTCCCGGGCGAGGTCTTCGATGTCGCCTTTGTCGAGATTAACCCGCTTCGGAATCGTGCTCGAAACGAATACATCTTCATCAAAGACGTGCCAGATATTCGCCCAGAAGACCTCATCTCTTGGAGTGAGGACGAAGAGGAAGAAGAAGATGCTGACGACGAGCAAGATGAACTCGATGACGAGCCACGAGTATTAGGCTTCGATTCAATGGGCCGCATCAAAACCAAGCGTAAATTCAAACAACCTGACGTGCTCCCTGACGGTACCGTCATGTCCTCCTGTCATCAATGCAGACGAAAGACGCCCGGTATCAAGATGCGATGCACCCGATTCAGCTGCACCCTCTTGTACTGCGAGCGCTGCATCACCGTTCGTTACTACGACATCACCTTCGACCCTTACGATCCCAACTTCACCTGTCCCAGATGCCTTGGCTTCTGCAATTGTTCCGTCTGTCTCAGACGCTCGGGCCATGGTGATTTGCTCGAGAAGGGCAGAGAGCACGTCCTCGCCTATTCAAGACAGCGCAGCAAGCTCACAGCCCAAGCAAAACTGGATGGCCGCGACGGCGCAGAGGATGACACGGATTCAATTCTTGCGCAAATTGGCGGTCTCGAGACGGACGATCCGACGCCCAAGGAACGCAGAAGCTACAACAAGGCGATCAAGCAAGAGCGTCGCGACCCCGACACTTCGGCGTTAGGTCTCCCCAAGCGCCGCGGCCGCCCACCCAAGAACCGACAGTTCTTCACTCCAGTCAAGATCGATCTTGACTTGTCAGACGAAGTTGCTGAGGGAGAGGTCTTCAGTCCACTCGAGGAATACGTATTGGGAAGACTTCACGTAGCCCGACGCGTTCTCAAACTCATCGCTGCCGAGCAGGCTGCAGCGCTAGCGACTGCTTCCCTCGACGAGGCCGAATCGAGGCCAAAGCTGGTGGTCAAACTTAGGATACCCTGGCAGTCTCGAGCGCCAAACCGCACGTTTGCCGTGGCTGATACCGTCGAGAAAAAGAGGAAGACGCCGCATAACCACCACATGGCAGAGAACGTGTGGGTGCGCAGCGCCGCTGACTTTAGCACATCCGAGTCCGAAGCGGGGGACCTGTCGGACAGGGACCTCGAGGAAGACACTGAGGATGACGAGGAGGAGGAGGAAGACGAGCTGGAGGATGAGGAAACGGAAGACGGCCAGGACGCAGCAGAGGCCAGGTTTGAAGAGGGTCGCACACAGAGTTTTGCAGCTTCGCTTCTCCAACGATATAATACCGCGAGCATCGTCGACAGCCGAAGAAGCTCTCCTCTCACCAGCTTGGAGGGCGCAGCAAGCGAATACTCTGTTGCCTCTTCTCAGTATGATGGCAGAGCCAACGAGCAATCCTACCCGGCTGATGACAGCGCGGAAGAGCTGGATACGTCGACGCAGGGCTCTATCGCGACTGGGGCGCCTTCCACATCGCTAGGAATGCCGCAAAACATGCAGCAACTCGCGATGGCAGTGTTGGAGGACCACGGCGGAGCGCACAAAGCAGTACACGCCAACGTGTTGCGAGTTTACGAACCTCTGGCTTTCCCCTCGTCTTCTGGGTCGGAAGGGGGACAGCTCAGCGGATTGCTCAGCTCACGATCAGCAGCAGGCACACCCTTGATGTTTTCAGAGTCGGCCTTTTCTGATCTCGACGAGTAGTACCTCAGCAACCAGCATCCCTGCATCGCATTGACTCGGATCGGTTTGCTTTCAGCCGACATTTGACCGACTTCGAATCCAGATTATGCTCCGCATCCATTGCAGATCGAGCAACTCGAGCTTTTCTTATGCACCAGCAGTTGGTGTAATGATCCTTTGTATACTAATGCCACAAAAATTTGGTTTTATTGCTTCCATTTGATTGTTGTGTGTATGTAGTTGAGACTCGTGCGCAATCTGCCAAGATGCTCGATGGTACATTTGAACTAGACTGAGCATGCTTTCAGGAGCGGACGGCAAGATGAGCTCACTTGAAGCCGAGGAACGACTTGAGGGGCTCCCAACCAAGGTTCAACTGTTGCAGTGAAAAGGTATGAAGGAAGGAGGAAAGAGAGGTCAGCTATCTGAAAAGCGCACTGGGAACACTCTAGGTCAGCAAGGTACATACGTTGTAGAGACCAGCACCAATCGTAACAGCGAGGGTGACAACTGCGCCGATGGGACGACCGATGGCAGCAGCGTTTTCGGCCTGGATTCCGATGTTGGCGTGGGCGACACGAGCGGCGAACAAGGTGGTGTAGGCGGCGTGGACGAGCGAAGTAGGGGCACCGTTGAGTTCAGCGAGGAAGATGAGGAAGAAGGCGAAGGGAGTGGATTCGGTGAAGTTGCCGTGGGCACGAACGGCACGCTGAAGCTTGGCAACGTCGGTGGGGCTGTTGACCTTCTTGTCACCAGGACCCTGGACCGAGTCCGAGTCGCCCGAGCCAAGGTAGATGTTGGTGTTGAGTCGGTTGACGATGACGTTGCCGGAGAGGTAGGTGTAGTAACCGGCGAAGAGGGCCGAGTGTGCCAAAGAGGCCTATTGTCGAGAAGAGAAGAGACGAGGAGGAGGTCAGTGGGTGCGACGTCGTGGGAAAGCGCCATGCGTTTGAGAAGCAACTTACAGGGCTGAGAACGAAGAGAGGCATGATTACGGTTTTGAGGGTTTGTTGATAAGATCAAGAGTGATACTGCAATTGTGATGGTGGTGACGAGAAGAGAGTCGCTGGATAGTTAAAGCGTTGTTCTAGCATGCGGGATTTCACGAACGCGGCGCTGTCCAACAGCATCGCGGCTACAGACCGTCACAACATTCACCATCCTCTATGACGAATGCCATCATTCCTCTCTTCTCACATCTCGTGTCTGGCTCTTGGCTCTCGTCCTTCTCTGCGCGCTCAAAGAGCAACAGCGGGCAAAATCTGCTACGAAAAAATCGAGGTTGCAGACCGAGAGAAAGAGAGAGTGGAGGTTTAACGGAAAAATGCACGTGCCAACCAGGCTAAGTCCCTTCACACGCACGATAGAGTAGCGTCGAGAGAATTCATGCCATCCCTGAATTCTTTCAAAGGGGCCCAAGCGGAATCTTGTGTGAAATTCAACTGTCAGCAGCAGCGTAGAAGCAGCGTGAACTCGAACACTGCCTTTTTTGGTGGACGCGACCCACACAGCCAGCTGTCTCGCTGCCAAGATTCAGCAACTCGGCTTGAGCTGGCTGGCGGGCCGTGGCGCTGTTCGAAATTGCGCGTTGCAACACACTTTCTACACGGGCTGTGCGTTTAATTTATCGACTGAGCTGCATCGACTTTGACTCTTCTTGATCATCATTCTTGCTACTCATCTACCACCATCGCAGGTCTCCAACCCTACCATCACACAATCCAACCTCAGAACAAAATGTCTGCACAGAACGACAGCCGATACGACCCTTACATTCCTTCGGGAAATGCCAGCTCCGATCCCTCGGGCGGTGGAGCCAATTTCTCCAACTCCAAGACGGCTCGTATCCACTCGGAGATCGACAACACCATCTCGATCATGCGTGACAACATCAACAAGGGTGAGCTTTGACGAAATGATGGCAACTTGGTGAAGCAAACGTGGAACAAATGCACTGACTCGTAATCTCCTCTTTCAATTTCGAATCTGCGAAACGATGCTTAGTCAACGAGCGTGGAGAGAACCTCAACAGCCTTCAGGACAAGACTGGTACGTAAAGGACTAGCATAGTAGCAGCCGAGCGACTCCTGCCGCTACCGACCAAACATTGGAGGCAGGATAGGCGGTATTGACTTCCCTTGGCAATCTTTCGTTTTATGTACTCGTTCTTCCAACACAGACAACCTCGCCGTATCCGCACAAGGCTTCCGACGAGGCGCCAACCGTGTCCGCAAACAGATGTGGTGGAAGGACATGAAGATGCGAAGTAAGTCTTGCGCTGACAAGCAACCTGGGTTTCTTATCGTCGATCGAAGAAGATTTGCTGACTCCAATCGCTTTTCGTCTGGGCCAACCTCATCGAACCGACTCGTCCTGGCCTGCCTTGAATCGCAACAGTCATCATTGCCAGTAAGTAACACGGCTCGAGTCTACCATGCTATGTTGTGAAACCCTGAACGGTCGCTGACAAAAGACCTCGCTGTATGTGCCCCATCCTTGCTTCGCCTTGACAGTCGGTATCGTCATCTTGCTCTGCGTTATCATCAGTAAGTTTGAGAATCTTGCACCAGCCCTCATCGGGTCACCAGAACGCTCAATGTGATCTCGAATGCTGACTTGCCGACTCTCCGTCTCCCGTTCCCACTGTCCACAGTCCCCATCGTCGTCAAGCACTAAACGTGCCCACGCGAGCCTTGACGAAATGGTCCGTTCCTTGTATGCTGTCTGCTTCTGTACAATACCCTTATGGCAAATATGATTTCTGCAAAACATCTCATGACGAGTGGTGGTTGCCCTGCATCGAGGAAAGGAGAGCCCGCTGTGCGATCAAGATGGTGTGAATGGTATAAATTGGCAGCCTTGCAGGACATGCATACTCTACAAGTGTTGGTCTCGGATCTCGATTTTGGACATTCCTCCGCCCCAGTTCCGACTTCTTAAGCTCTTCTTCTGAAGTCTTCTGGCAGCCGGCTATCGGGTCGCCCTGCTGCAGCCTCACTCAAGACTGAGATGAGAAAGGTCCTTGACCTACTGCGCGACTTGCCTATGGGGAAAGCTTCTCCAGGTCGACTGGAGACCGAGCTTAAATTCCCGAAATCCGACTCAACTCAGAAACAATCCAACGACGCCGATTGGGCGCAGCGTTGCACCTTGGATTTTTGAGATTACGCGATGCAGGCAGCTCAACGCATGGAGATCGTCACATTCCAAGCTCAGTTTAGACTCACACTTGCGCTTTCTTCTTAAAGCTCTCCTATCCATCTTGACCCCACCATCCACATCACCTCCTGCCTCCTCCTTCCTTTCTTCCAACACACTCATCAGCTCGGTCATAAGAGCTTTCTCTTCGCTCATCGAACTACACTTCGGTCGCCCCAGCGGCTGTGCTCACAGCATCTCTCTTCCCTCCACAATGATCTCGAGCTCTTCAAGAACCATGTTGGCCGCTTCAAGCCGAACCAGGCTGGCAGATGTCGCCGCCACAGCACAGCTTGCCCGATCCAAGCCTCTGCAACGTACCCTGGCCACCGTCGCCAAGAGCTCGAACAAGCCTCCCACCGGTGTGCTGCTCATGAACATGGGTGGACCCTCCACATCCACCACGGAAGAGGTCGGCGACTTCCTTTCTCGTCTCTTTCACGATCGCGAGCTTATCCAGCTCCCATTCCAGTCTCGACTCGCTCCCCTCATTGCACGCAGGAGAACGCCCAAGATTGTTGACCAATACGAAAAGATTGGTGGCGGATCACCTATCTTGCGCTGGACGAGGACGCAGGGCAAAGCCATGACTGAACTGCTCGACGAGCTTCACCCCGAGACTGCGCCGCACAAGGTCTACGTCGCTTTCCGATATGCACGACCACTGACCGAAGAGGCGCTCGACGAGATGGCCGAGGACGGCGTCACGCGAGCTGTCGGCTTCACCCAATACCCTCAGTACAGTTGCAGCACCACTGGAAGCAACCTCAACGAGCTCTACCGCGAGATTCAGAGGCGTAAGGAGCGCGGCGCACCAGAAGGCAACATCTCTTGGTCGCTCATCGACCGATGGCCCACTCACCCCTTGCTTGTAGAGGCCTTCACCAACCGCATCCAAGCTGTGCTCGACACGTACCCGGAGGAGAAGCGCAGCAAGGTACCCATCATGTTCAGCGCCCACTCGCTTCCCATGCAGATCGTTTCGGGTCGAGGTGACCCTTACCCCGCCGAGGTGGCTGCTACCGTGGCTGCTGTCATGACTCGCTTGAAGTGGAGCAACCCTTACCGAGTCACATGGCAGTCGCAGGTCGGACCCGCTGCTTGGCTTGGACCGCAGACGAGCGACACCATCAAAGGCTGGGCCAAGCAGGGTCACAAGGATGCCATCGTCGTCCCCATTGCCTTCACCAGCGACCACATCGAGACGCTCTACGAAATCGACATTGAGCTGCAGGAGGAGGCTGAGGAGCACGGCATCACGCTCAAGCGCGCCGAGTCGCTCAACGACGAACCCACGTTTATCCGCGCCATGGCCGAGATCTGCGCTTCGCATCTGTCCGCTGTTGAGGGGACACCCAGCCGTATCGCAGACGAGAAGCGCGGAGAGGATGTGTGGAGCCAAGGGTTCACGAGCAAGCAGATGCTGCTGCGTTGTCCCGGTTGTGTCAACTCGGTTTGTGGTGAGCAGAAGGCCTTTTTCGGTCGCACCTCGCAGTAGTTTTGCTCTCTCCAAGTCATGTTCCACCTTCACCTTGTCAAGGAATCAATCAAAAATTGTCACAGCTCAAAGCAACCGTGAGAGCCTGAGTGTGCGCATTTGCGGCGACGAAAACGTGAGACCCTTGATTCTGAATTGACCTTTTACTGCATTGAACACGCTTTACACGGTGTCATCGTCGTAGACAAACCGGCTGTCCTTGGGCGATAGAGGTGCACGCTTGACGTAGCTGTCGTTATCCGGTGGTCTCTGGAGCTGTTTGCAACTGGCGAGCATGCTCTGCAATGTCAGCAGCACCGAGCTGATTGTGAGTACGGGCGACCATTCGTTGCCCAAGATGGATGCGCAGATGTGGCCATTACTGTAGACGTGTGGATGCTGTTCGAAATAGGAGGCTGGTGTGAGTGAATGGCGTTGGCGAGCGTATGGAGGCATTGGAACAGACTCACTATGGGAGCTTGGTAGCCGTCTGTGGTGATAAAGACCACCTCGGGGCTCTCCATGGGGTAATTGTCGGAGAAGCGGAAGCGAAGGCCGAACTTTTGGTCCTCGTAGAGACTGTTGCCTAGCACTTGGATGGAGAACTGCCATTCCTGCAAGTCGTCGGCCTTGATGATGGCGCATCCCTCTGGCGCGCCTTTGACCCTGATCTCCGAGCTGTTTGATGTAGTGTCAATGTCAGTCAATGTTGCGCATGCTAAATGACGGACGACGAAGTGAATGCGAAACTTACAGCTCCTTTTGAAGACGCTTTGTGGCGATCCTCATCTCTGCGAATTGTCAGAAGGCAAGCGCCTAAGCACCTTTCCCAAGCGCTTCGATTGTTGCTGCTGCTCCAGCTACGGCTGTGATGTGATTGGTGGATTGAAAGATAGAAATGAGGTTTGATTGTGTGGGGAAAGCGGAACTGAGCCTTCGAGTTGCTTCGAGCTCGAGCCTGTGCATTTCAACTTGCAGCTGCGCACACTCACACTTGCCGCACCTGTGCTGTGCTGCGACCCACTTTTTGAAAGCTGAGTCTTAATTGTGATTCGTACGTGGAGGAGATTCCGCTTGGATCGGGGAGGGCTTCTGTTGAAATCGGCTGTCGATTCAGACAATTTGAGCTTTGTCGGCTCTTCCGCTCCACTTGTCTGTCTTCGCTGTTCTTTCGGATCAGCTTCCAACACTCTCCAACACTTTCCTCAACCTCAATCACGCACACTCTCTAAAGCAGCACTTCAGCAACACATCACATCACACTTGCTCAGTCAGCGTCTCCTCCCAACAAAGCGCATCACCAGCATTCATCGGCCTCAGTTCGGCAAGCGGCAATCTCAACTCAGCACAGAGAGCTTCACTGACATTTGCTGCGTGCTCCGTCAACGAGCTTTCGAGCGACAGAGTGGGTAGCGTCGCTGAACGAGATTCAAGACTTCATCCTCAATATCTCGGCTTTATACTTCCATCTCAGCCATGCCGGACTCGTCAGATGACCACCCGCTCGGCGGCTTCATCACCGTCAACCACAGAGCCATTCCCATGGCCTCAGAAATCCAGACCATGGATCTGTCTGGTCCCGGCCCGGCAGGCATGACTTTCACTGAATTCTTGGATCAACTTCGCCATTCACATCCCTCCGACCCTCGTTCCCATACATCAGGCCGTCCAAAGCCAGATGCAGCTCAAACAGACGCACAGAAGAAAAAGCGCGAGCAGGAAGAAGCAGAGCTCGCAAAGATCTACGAGTCCTTCGAGTTCGACACCTTGTGGTCCAAGCTCAGCGATGTTCTCTCAAGGATGAAGAACGACCCAGGTGCAGCTCAGATTCTTTTGCCTCTCATCGAGAGCATGATGGTCGTTTCTCAGCATGTAGCCAGTCCCGAAGTGGCAGAATCTTCCAGCTCTCCTACCGAAGTCCGACCACCACATAGCCGTTCTTCCACCCAGGGCGGTCCCAGATCACCAAGGGAAGCCATCGAAGACAACTTTTTCGCCTTTACAGAGAAGCATCGCAAGATCCTCAACATCATGGTTCGCCAGAACCCTTCACTCATGTCTGGCTCCTTTGCTTTGCTCGTCCGCAACCCAAAGGTGCTCGACTTTGATAACAAGAAGAATTACTTTACTCAGCAGCTTCACAAAGGTCGACGAGACCACTACACCCCACTCTCGCTCTCGGTACGGAGGAACTCGGTCTTCGAAGACAGCTTCCGATACTTTTCCAGGAAGACCGGTCCAGAGGTCAAGCACGGAAAGCTCAATGTCCGCTTCAACAACGAGGAGGGTATCGACGCAGGTGGTGTCACCAGAGAATGGTTCCAGGTCTTGGCAAGGGCCATGTTCAATCCAGACTATGCGCTCTTTCAGCCTTGCGCGGCGGACCGCACCACGTATCAGCCCAATCGCATGTCGTATGTCAACCCAGATCATCTCTCCTTCTTCAAATTTGTTGGGCGAATCATCGGCAAAGCCATCTACGACGGCAGGTTGCTGGACGCCTATTTTACTCGCAGCTTCTACAAGCACATTCTAGGCAAGCCGGTCGATTACCGAGACCTGGAATCCATCGATCCAGAGTACTTCAAGAGTCTCGAATGGATGCTCAACAACGACATTACAGATATCCTCGATCTCACCTTCAGCGTAGACGATGAGGAATTCGGTGAGACCAAAGTCATTGATCTCAAGCCCAACGGCACCACCATTGCTGTCACCGAAGCCAACAAGCAGGAGTATGTGCGCCTTGTCACCGAACAGCGACTCACAAACTCGATCAAATCCCAGATCGACGCTTTCCTCGGCGGCTTCAACGAGATCATCCCTGCCGATCTCATTCGCATCTTCTCCGAACAGGAACTCGAGCTTCTGATCTCTGGTCTGCCCGACATCGACGTCGACGCATGGAAGAACAACACAGAGCTGCACGGCTACAGCTCCGGAGACGCCGTCATCCAGTGGTGGTGGCGTGCTGTTCGATCCTTCGATCAGACCGAAAAGGCCAAGCTTCTTCAATTCATCACTGGTACCAGCAAAGTGCCGCTCGAAGGCTTCGCGCACCTCCAAGGTGTACAGGGCACGCAGAGATTCAACATTCACAAGGCATACGGGGCAGATCGATTGCCAGCCGCGCATACATGCTTCAACCAGCTCGATCTCCCGCAGTACGAATCGTACGACAAGCTGCGTTCGTCGCTTTTGCTCGCCATGAACGAAGGTGGTGAAGGTTTCGGATTCGCGTAGAAAGCATGGGCGATTTCATTTGGCGTCGTCGACATTTTCACAGAACTTGATCAGCGAACGCATGATCGAGACAGCTCCAGACCTGTATCCTCCTCTGAACATGAGTGTGTCTGTCATCGTCCGAATTATGCATTGCAAAACACAGAAAATCTTGTCAGAATTGTGGTTGTCTGTGTCTTGTGAGTGGTGGGGTCGAGGATGGCAGACTCACGATTCAAGCTGCAATTGAGACGTGTGCAAAGCACAGTTTGAAGAAAGGACTGGGTGAGCATGATAGATCGCCATGGTGATCCGACAAGAAAAAAACGAGGTGACTCACTGATGGTAAAGCTCGTACAGCCGCAGTCTTTCGTTGTAGTGCGGCTCTGTTCGCGGGATCACCTCGTGGTAGGCGTCGAAAAAGTCCTGTGTGAAGCCACCGAACATGTTCATGATCCCAAGTCTGTTGCCGATGCGGAGGGGCAGTCAGTCAGGCTGTCCAAATATACGATTCGATCCGATGGTATGCAACTTACTCTGCTTCGTTGTGGCCATAGTAGCTCGAGCTGAGACATCGGACGGGAAATAGAGTGTCAGCTGCAACAAGGCTCAAGAGCAGGTATTCCAGCGGGACAATCTCAGCACTCACGGGCTGTAGGGAACAAAGGAGCATGTGCGGAAGATAGAGTCAGTCGGGTCGATCCGGATGCCAAACGATGTTTGTACAAAGCGACTTACTCGAAGATGGCTGGCTCGCCAGAGTCGGCGACCGTGCCAGCATTGCCAGACCTGTGTCAAGCAATCAACAGAGATCGTCAGGGGACTTGTATTATTCTCTCACAGCATCACAGCGAAGCAAAACTCACCACAAGTCTCCGTGCAAGATGCTTGGCTTGACTTTCCCTTCGAGTGGCGCCAAAAGCACGGGATACACTCTGTGCGGTGAGAGCAGTTGTCTGTGGTCAATTCGAGACATCCTGAATCGCTTTGAAGAGGCAATGAGCTGAATACCTACTTGCTACGCATTTGCTTCTCGAGATCCTTTAGCTCAGAATCACCCTGGTCCGCATTGATGCGAGTCACCAGGTCACCGATCCTCTGATCGGCCCAAAATTTGGGCCATGATGTGTTCCAGCTGTTGTCTTGTCGCTGAATGAAAGGCGTCCGGAGTCATGATGGCGTCAGTAGCTGTTCCGTCGAGTAAAGGTGGACCGACGTGAGGGAAGAAGAAAGCCAACGTACAGTCACTCCGCAGTAGGTAGCCACGCCAAAGCCAAATCGTCCGTCCTGACAGGTACCTCTCTTGTGCATCTCTGCCAGTCTCCTACCGAGCAGCTTCTGACCGGCTCTGTTGATCGATGGCTTCAGATCAAGGTAGTCTGTGATCAAGTATGCTCGTCCGTCATTCGACTTTCCAGACGCATGCACTTCTGGCGTGAGTCTCCGTACGGTATCGTCTTTGCTATCGCTGCTCAGAGCTGAGCCCATAGCCTTGAGGCTCTCAGCCTCGCCTAGTGTCTGCTCTACCGAGCTATCGATCTTTGCAAACAGACCTCGTCCACTTGGCTGTGCCAGCACGCACGAGGCGCCGCGAGTTGTGAATGAAGTTCCCAGATGTGAGCACTCGCCCCGCAGAATCGATTCGAGGGTCTTGTCGAGCGCCATCTTGTCGTCGTTGTACAGCGGTCAGTGCTTCGACCACTTTGCGCTTCTAGGAGATGTTCGATTGTCGATCTATGTATGCTGCCTTCGTGCTGGATGAGGCGATGGTGGAGCTGATACTCGGTCGGTGTCGCATAAATTCTCGCACGGCCTTGCTACATCATGCACGTCAACTGTCACACTGCGTACAACCTCCACACCGTGACACAGGGTCCACATGTCGCGCTCAGTCAGCCCAACTCTCTTGCAGACGAAGCATGACAGGGACGTGGTCAAGTCATACGCCGCATGCACAGCGAAGCTGATGCAGCAATCCAGCAGACGACGGAGGCTGACTGCGGAGGAGTCAGGGTCCAAGATGGTTCGGATGGTGGCAGTCCGTCTTTGAACAAGGGATGTTGAGAAGCACTTCTCAACGTTGTAGGAACCGTCGCAGATTGGCGCAAACAATCAAAAATTCATACATTTGCCTCTCTTCAAGATAGCTGAAAGAGCCACGATTTTGACATGAAATACCAACCAAAGCGAAGCCTTTTCTGCAATATCCGTTTTTGGTCGTGAAATTGCAGTGTTTTCAACGACATTTTGTGTTGAAAGTTTAGGTCCCGCAACACCTCTGCCAGCCTGACCATCGCAGCGTACCGTCGATGTTCACGATCGGCAGCTCGTGATCTCAGTGAACCGTTGTCATTCGATGGAGCTTTTAAGCAGCCAAGCACCTTGCACAGCGCCGAAAGACCAGCGGCTTACTGCTCAGAAAGCGTCTTCATCAAAATTGTCTGACAAAAAATTCCCACAGTCGCAAATACCCACAGTCGCAAATGTGATTGCTCGAAAAGCAAAGACTGGCCTGAAAATTGCTGAATTGTCGTGAATAGAGCCTCAAAGGACATTTTTAACGTGATTCAGTATTTTGCAAATCATAAATGCGGACCAAAAATCGGGAAGAAACAGAATTAGACAGTCAAGCTTGTCAATTTTCCACGAAAAGGCTGTAATCGATCTTTGCACTGATTTTGCAAAGGCCGAAAAATGGTGAAAACACTTGTCACAATCACAGCAGTGTCACAGCTTTCCTATTTGTGATTTGAGCCTAGGTCGGTCTTCTTCTGAGGAACAACTTCGACCACGTTGGTCCTGAACGACAATCTTCCTCCCTTGCGAGGCGGGTTGCTAATCACATGCGACGAGCTTCGCGATCATTCTTCATTTGGAAGAGAAAGGTCAGACTTGGCTCAGGCTACTCAGTCATCGATCGGGCTCCCTGATGCCGGGCCGTCGCTCCGGTCATAAGACGAAGATAAGAGTGGCTCGATGAGGTGAGCCAGATACAGATTCTAATTCCAGACGCAGCGGTTGTATCCGAAGAGGCAGAGTACATAGCATAGCAGACAATCCAAAGAGCCGGTGACCGGGAGTCGAGGGACAACAAGAGGAAGAGCGAGCAATGGAGCTAGACAAGATCGTCTTGGACTTGCGTGGGCCTGAAAGGCCAGCGGAAGGCTCTCTTTACCTTTGCCGAGGCGTTGCAGGTTTGCTCAGCATCGTCTTGACCTGGAAGGTTGTGCATGCCGGTGTGTTCGGCACTGGTACTACGATCGAGGGGCAAGAAACCGCTGCTTGAGCTGAACTGGGGCAACGAATCGGCACTAGCATTTGCTCCGCCAGTAGGCCACTGCATTCTGTGAAGACCACCGCCGCGAAGGTCGGATTGCCACACGTCGAATGCAGACCAGGAACGGCGACCATCCTCCTCGGTGGCGATGGTAGGCTGGAAGGCTTGCTTGATGGCTTCGAAGTTGGAGGCATTCTGCAACGAGGGATTGCCAATGCCCTGCGAGGCCGTGGGCATCATCTCGCGTCCATCTGCTACCGAGGCAGCGTTAGCGCGTCGGAAGGCGTTACGCAGGACGCTGGTGCCTAGATCGTCGTAAGCATCCGAGTGAGTGGTGGGCATCTGGTTGATGGGCAGGCTGCTCGTGTCAGGATCGAAAGGGCTCGGGGTGAAACGGTTGGCGACGAGGGCGCGCTCTTCCATTCGAGCCAAGCTGTCTACGAGTGGATCGGGGGTGGAAGCAAGGTGGGAATACATGGCATCGTTTCCACTGAGGTGACCGTAGTCCATGGTCGGATTCCACATGTACGGCGACGAATCTAGGCGAGCTTGATCTCTGTGATCACCTTCGTGTGCATTGCGAGCCATGGTCTTTTCGAGCTGCAGTTGATCCTGGGCGGCTTGCACTTGTTGATGCAATCCATCGATTTCGGTGCGGAGCTTTTCTGCCTTCTGCTTGGCCTGAGTGATGAGGGACGAGAGGTCTTCGGAGCGCTGGAGACGCTTGTCGGCGTGTACACTTTTCTTGGTGGCCAAAGCAGCTCTGCGTTTGTGAAGCATGTCGACCTGGTCCTTCCTTTGCTGTATGCTCGCCTGTTTCAAGGCGCGGGCAGCATTGGCGGTCTTCAAGCGCCGTTCTGCCTCGCGTCGAGTGCTTTCGACCTGTCTCTTGCTGTCATCCAATGCCTTTGTCCTTGTTTTGATGTCGGAACGCAGCCTTTCCTCTTCCTTTTTCTTTGCACGGACCTCCTCTAAATCGGCCTCGAGAGCTTCGCAAGCGCGAGTGGAGGCGGTTTTGACCTGGAGAAGCTGTTCCTGAAGTTCGACAATGTCGGTCTGAGACCTGGAGACCAATGCGGTGATGCTGAGGCAATCCTGGGACTCGGCTTCCGAAGGCTGCTCTTTGGCGGTGATGGCAGGAGGAGTAGGTGTGGGAGATACTGTACGAGCGGCTGATTCGGCGGCCGATGGTTGGCGAGACGAAGATTGGGATGCACTTTCTTGGACGAGAAGGTTGGATGCTTGGATGGAGGAGCGTCGTGACTCGGGACCGGAGTCGACGGATCGCATTTCGACGATACCCCATTCTGGAACGTCTGTCAAGTTTTCCTCTAGCTCCTGACGCCCTTGCTTGGTCTGGTGGGCTTGGGCGGTAGACGTCGAGGCTGGTAGATCTGGGATGGCATAACCGAGGACCCACCACTTGCCGAATGCGCCGATGAAGAGGGAAGTGCAATCCATGGTTCCGTTAGCCTTGGCAGATGCGCGATCGGCTCGCCTGCTGAGCTGGGACGGCTCTTTGTGCTGATCATGAGTGGTGCGAAGAGGAGTGCTTTGAGATATGGTGACTATGGAAAGTAGACCAAAATCTTTTCGGTGGAACGGCGGCGTGCGTACCGAGAGAGCGACTTTGGAACCAAAGGTGAGAGCAAAAGGACCAGACGAGTAGGAAGCGGTAGAAAGTATCGACGAAAAGCCATTCGATTCCGGTTTTCGGGCGGCCGAGGGTTCCGTGGTAGCGCCATTTGCGCCATCCGTGCTTGTCAAGTGCGACTCTGCAGCATCTTGATCCTGGTTGAGAAGCCTCAGACGCTCGCGAAAGACAAGGTCGGTAAGGAAAGGCTTGAAGGAAGCCTCGGTGGGGTTTGTCCAGAAAGCGAAGAGGAGAAGGATACCAACGAGAGTCCAGGCCCAGAGGAGGGCTTGAAGGTCGTCAAGCTGAAGCAAGGAGCGGAAGATGGAGACGGGGGTGATGGGGAGGGGATCATCCCTGTGACGACGGAAAAGCGAGTGAATGGCATTGGCGGGAGTGACGTTGATGTTCGTGCCGGGTACGGGGACATGCTGTTGGCGGTCGAGGAGGAAGCCGAAGCTTCCGCGGATGGCCGCACTCACGCCCATATCAACGGAGTTGTCGTTGATGCTGATCTGCTCATGCAGGCGCAAAAGCAGATGCAAACGGCGGCGAGGATGGAGGAGGAGGAGGAGGTGGTGGTGGTAAGTGTTGGCACAGGTCCGAGTGATGCTGCAAGGATATACAGCCACCGAGACCTGTTTTGCTGAGTTGATCAGCAGCGGCGCAAACGTGCGAAGCTGCTTGTTGAGAGGGCGCGAGTCAAGTGACGAAGAAGTGATGGTCAAGAACGTAAACCATCAACGGCAAAAACGATCCGACTTTGGACTCAGGTTTGACAGTCGCAGTCGCAGTCGCAGAGTCACAATCACAGTGACAGTCTCTGTCTCAGTCTCACTCAGACGCTTCTGGCTTTTTTTCGGAAAGACCGAGCGACAGACAAATTTACAGCAAATCATGCACCTCGTTCCAAAGCAGCAGCAGCAGCAGCAGCAGACCAGTCAATCACAGAGCAATGCAAACGCGGAAATTTGCGAAGAATCTCTTTTGCCGTGGCTCAAACCCAGTTCAGAATTGAGCTTAGCTTCATACGCTTGAACGGATCTTGCCAGTCACTCAACATAGCGTTCCGACCTCCGTGCAATGAGCAAAGCATTGCTTCTGCTGTCATGACTGAAAGCGTAGTGCAAGACAAGTGAATCCGCACCAACCTCTTTGTCGATCAAGGCTTTCAGAGATTTTCAAAGCCATAAAGTGTTACGTCGCTCGTAACCGCAATGCAAACTTGGCCAGAAAATGCAGCTGAGCGAAAATTCGAACGAACTCCGAATCGGGCCGCGTCAAATCACGATAGCGGGTTTGAGTTATGAAGTGACTGCGCGTCACGGGCTTTGTCTTTGACGAGCGTGTCGCTCCCACGGCTAAGCAAAGTGAGAAATCGAAATCCAAATTGGGCAGCGAAACAAGTATTTGAAGACGACGCGTTTTCCAAGTTGCTTCTTCCCTCCTAATTTGTCGCTTCTTCTTCTTACTCACCCCAAAAGACACGTCGGCTTAAATAGTGTGCAGCGGCTGCGACTCTTCAATTTCCTCGCTTCCGCACGCTCCTTCGACTTTTTTGGTCTTTCAGTCATCCATCCGATCCATCCATCCCACTTTCGATCGCGTTCATCATCTCTACTTCATCCATCCATCCACCTACCTATCCGCTACCACGTCGACTACGCATCCGTCTCTCTCAGACACAACGTTACGATCCTCGTCGCTGCATCGACCTCTTTCAGTGACCTCCACTACGAGCACGTCGCAACTCATTCCGCATCCACTGCGTTTCTCATCCGCACAGTCTCGACTCAGCACGGTAGCAGCTTCCTCCTCGACAACCATCATCCGCACCACCGTTTTCATCCATCCACCCACTTCCTTCAGTCGCCATGTCTGACGCCTACTTCAACGGCGCACCCGTCAACGGCAACGGCGATGCAGCTCCTTCCGCGGATGCCTTTCCTGCTCCCAAAGTCGAGCCCGACTACGATTCCGCATCCAGCTTTCAGTCAGCACCGCTCAAGCCAGAACCCAGCAGCGCTCCTCTCGTTCCGCCCACCGCAGAACCCATCTCCAGCGTAGGCATTCAGCCACCCGCACTCGTCTCGGAAGCCCAGGCCCAATCACAGCACACTTCATCCGCACCCTCAGCGCCGCACAAGACGGAACCCGCTGCCCCCGAGACAAAGCCTTATGATGGTCCCATCGAAATCACTGCCGCACAGCTCAAGTTTGCACAGAGCACCCTCAAATCCCTCAAAAGCAGACGAGAGGCCATTGCTTTCCTCGCTCCCGTCGATCCCGTCGCACTAGGCATCCCTCAGTACCCGCAGATCATCACCAATCCCATGGACTTTGGCACCATCGACATCAAGCTGGCTCTTACCGCGCTCGTGCTCAAGCCCAACTCCAAGCCAGGAGACAAGGCAAAGTCAGCCCCACAATGGGGTCTTGATCCCTCCAAGGACGTCTACCGCCGCATGGACGATTTCGAGAACGATGTTCGCCTCGTGTTCTACAACTGCGCCACTTTCAACGGGCCCGAGAGTCCTTACACTCAGAACGCGCGTGTCCTCGAGGCTGCCTTCAACAAATACATGAAGGATGTACCCGCAGCTACCGCTCCCGCTACTCCCGAATCCAATGCCGCACGTGCACGCCGTCCATCCAACCCTGTGCCCACCATCCGACGTTCTTCTTCCGACGTCGGCGGTCGACCCAAGAGAGAGATTCACCCTCCACCTCCCAAGGACCTTCCGTGGGCCAACGAACCCCAAAGCGCGTCTTCCTCCGAAATGCGCAAAGCTGCGCGACGCAAGGCTGCCAAGAAAGGCGGTCTCTCGGCACGCGAACAGGCTCATTACGCAAAGGTGGCCCAAGACGAACTCCGTTTCTGCACCCGCATCATCGACGATCTGCTCAAGCCCACCTACTCGAACGTCGCTTGGGTCTTTTACGATCAGCCTACCATGGATTTTGACTGGGCGCCTGCATACTTCCAAATGATCAAGAAGCCAATCGCGCTGCGTGATGTGCAGAAGAACATCAGGTCAGGCGCATATGCCGATGCTGAGGAATTCGACGCAGACATGCAGCTGCTCTTCCAAAACTGCTTCACCTTCAACCCTCCAGGCTCGGACGTCGCCACCATGGGAGAGCAGCTCAAGTCGGTGTACGAGGAAAAGATGTCGCGCAAACCCGCGCCGGCTCCCTTGCCCGACTACGAGGAGAGCGACGTCGATGAGGACGAGGATGCTGACGACGACGAGGATGACGTCGATCCAGCCTTCTTGGCTACGCTGCAAGAGCAGATCTCGCAGCTCTCGACTACTCTAGCCATGCTCGAGGGTGCCAAGAACCAGAATGCAGGCCTCATCGCCAGCACCAAGGCCATGCTGGCATCGCTGCAGGAGAGCTACGCCAGCTCGGGTACCTCGAAGAAGAGCAAGAGCAAAGGATCTGGCCACAAGAGGAAGGCATCGGAAAGCGGAGGTGTCAACAAGAAGAAGAGCAAGGGCAAGGCGGCTAGCAGTCCATCGGCGGCCACGGCTGACTATGTGCCTGCGAAGAAGGCCAAGACGACGGCAGCCAAGAAGAAGCCGACGCCGAGCAACAAGAAGGCGAGCTCAAGCCGTAGGGATGACAACAGCGACGAAGACATCCGCACAGTCACGTACGAGCAGAAGGAGGAGCTGGCGGCTAAGATCACGGAGCTGTCCGAGGAGCGTCTGGACGGAGCGATCCGCATTATCAACGAAGACAAGCCGCCGAACCAGAACGACGAAGAGGAGATTGAGCTCGACATTGACGAATTGTCGCCTCGAACGCTGTACAAGCTGTACAAGTACGTGGTTCGACCCAAGAAGCCAGCACCCGTGGCGAATAAGAACAGCAAGTCAGCGCCACTAGATGGACGAAAGCGTGGTACGGGAGGAATCAAGAAGAAGAACTTGGATGAGGGGGAGGAGGCGGAGCGGATCGCACGTCTTCAGCAGCAGTTGGACCAGTTTGGCACCCCGGGGGCCGTTGGCTCCGGTGGAGGTGTGGGTGGGCACGACGATCTGGTGCACTCGGAGAGCTCCTCGGAAGAGAGCGGCTCCGATTCGGATTCGGACTAGAGAGTCGGCGAGTGTCAAAGTTCGTGGTGACGCTAAGATTTGAATTTACGAGGATGTGGCTGACACGAGGTTCAATCTCGGACCTTGTGAAAAGTACAGCAGGGTTGTATCTCAAGCTTGGGTCGAGGAGATGCAGGGATGAGCGGCGAGGCGAGCATGTATTAGTTGTGTGGCATGTGCAATTGTAACATCACTATTTACACCGAGCAACAATGTGTGAGAGACGGGTCTGAGCGCGATGTGAGATGTGTGGTGCGGATCAAAGCGTTGTTGCTCCATGACTGACTCACTAAGTCAAGTTGCACGATGGTGTCTGCGATGAAGATGAGGGAACAACCGAGGCCTCGAGGGTCTAACATGGTGACTGAGTGGGAGGGACGTCGAAGGGGAAACCAGCTGAACTGCTGAGTGCGTCGATCAGGTGCAGTGAGAGCTCGCTTAACGAGAGAGGATGGAACCAAACTCCGCTTGCTGCACAGAGGCGCAATCAAAGCACAATTCGCAGTCAGAGGGAGAGAGAATGCGCGCTCCAAATGCAGCGTTTCATTGGATTGAGACGCTCGTCGAGTCTGAGTTTTCCCATCGTCTTGCAGCCGACTCGATTGGATTGAGATGCCGCCAAAGCGTGAAAGGTGGCAACCCAAATGCTAACATCGCACACACACAAAGTGCAAACTCGTACGCTTTGTTTCATCTTGAGAACAAAGCGGATGCTTGACTGATTGCCAACGATCAGACCCCAACCCCTAATTCTGATGCTCACCAACTGTACAGCGCAAGTGTCTGAGAGCAAAGGGAGGCAGGATGAGGATGGTGAAGCTCGCTATGTCGTCGCTAGTTAGGGTCGAGCCCAGTTGCCAGGCACACACCCATACGAACCCGCCAAAAGGGGAAAAAGACAAACGAAGAAGAAAAAAAAACCAAAAATAAGTTAGTAAACAAAGCCAAATCAAAGGGCGCAAGCGCCGGCACATGAGCAGAGCAAACAGATGGACGAGTCGGGGGATTTTCCCCGCATGTGGGCTTTGCTTTGTCTGCGTTGCTTTCCATGCCGCTCTTGGATTGCTGCTGCTCATGTGCCTGGCCTTGAACCAAACTCGAGGCTGTTCTGCTTTGTGGCGCTAAGCCTCAGCTTGTCAATTTCTGCTTTGGCACAATTCGCTTCGATCTCTGTGCGGTTTGCGCCTCTCAGTGTCAAAGCTTCATACAATCTCCGCCTTGCTGCTTGCACTACTAGACTCGATTGGATGGCTAACCATTCTGCTTGCTCACAACCACGATCCTCATCCATCACCCCTCATCCCTCATCCTCATCCTCATCCTCATCCTCATCCTCATCCTCATCCTCATCCTCATCCT